>JAUOBV010111621.1:0-12903 GCA_032360425.1 Rubia occidens | reverse complement strand
TCTGTGGACGACCCCGACTTGCCACTATCTACTTTCTAGTAGTTAGCCGCAATTAGGGCTTATAAATACTATCTTTGAGATGCACATCGACGACCTCCCATGGAGAAAGATTTTTCAGAAGAAAATGATGCTGAAGTGGATCATTTTTTGAGGAGTGTCTTGGTGATTTGAATGGTTTAAATAGGAATGAGAGTGAATCTGTTAAGGAGGATGTTGTACTTGGTGTGGTCATTTCTTTTGAAGGACAAAAGAAAATGTCCCTAGCTGGAAAGAAAAAAAGAGAGTTTCTGTAAGTCCGAAGCAGAAGTTCCCTGCTGGTCAGTTGAAGAAGAATAAGGCGAAGGAAGTAGATGAGAAGAAAAAAAAAAGCAAGATGGTGCTAAGTCCAGTGACAAACTGAAGGCGGAGTCGAAGAAACTGGATGTTGAAGTTGGTAAAAATTTTGGTGTGAAGAGGAAATCAGATAGTGTGGTTGGTGGAGCATCGGCTCCTGGAAAAATTGTGTCGGTTGACGAAGGTGTTATTACTGATGGAAGACCTGCCAAACAACAGTGTAATCGTCCGAACAAGCTGAATGTGTTGCTGAGAAGGGTAACACGTAAGTTTTTTTCCCTTTTCTGTTCTCATTATTATTATATTATATTACAACCTGTATTTGTTTCATAAAATATTGCATATGTTAATATTCAAGGTTTATTTGTTATTTATACTTTGTATATCTTCAATTTTGTTTTATTTTCTTACATGTTGATAAGAAACTGTATTTATTTGCTTAAATGTTGCATATGTTAGTATTCATGTTGTGCTAGATACTGTGACTAGTTATTGTTTAAAATTTGATCTTTATTTAATA
This sequence comes from Rubia occidens, assembly GCA_032360425.1. Classification (NCBI taxonomy): domain Eukaryota; kingdom Viridiplantae; phylum Streptophyta; class Magnoliopsida; order Gentianales; family Rubiaceae; genus Rubia; species Rubia occidens. The sequence continues at coordinate 12,050 of JAUOBV010111621.1, read as the reverse complement.
GATTTATACTTAATTTTTTCTTATATTAGTATCCTAAATTTATTAGTAACTTTTGAAGCTATGTATTCTTAATATTTTCATATTAATGTTTTTTAGGTTTGAAAAAAAATTCTCTAGTGGTTGTTGTCCTTCGAATCTGAAGTCTATAATCGGTTCCCTCACTCCTGAGCAGGAGAAAGATGTTGAAGAAATGGGTTTTGGTGGGCTTCTTCAATTTGAGATTTCATCTCTTCCTTTCGGAATCATCCCATGGCTGGTTGAGAGGTTTGATCCTATGGGTTGTGTTCAAGAAGTAGCCGGCCCTGATGATGTGTATGATAGATGGAGGGCTGAGTTAGGTGCTGATAAATATGGCAATATCACTTATATAAATCTTTTTGAAGAGATGATAAAACTAATTGATAGTGTTGATCAGTTTAAAAGGTACTTTGTTATGTATGTGATGTGTATTTTCTTGGCCCCGACTATGAGAAATATGGCAGACATGAAGATTGCGGGTGCTTTAGAAAAATGTTGGAACTATTAAGTATCTTGATTGGTGTGGTTTAGAGCTAGATCGTCTGTGTGAAGGTGCTGGTAGTTTTAAATCTTGTAGTAAAAATGTGTCTTCTGTTAGTGGCTGTGTATTTGTATTATTGCTGGCATACAATTTTAGGTTTCCCTTTGGAGGTCAGTCTAAACCCTTTAGATTGCCACTGTACATGCATTGGTCGAACTATTCTTTGTTGAAGAGGGTTCAATTTGTTGAGAACATGGGGTATGATAAGGGAGTTGTGGTTGAGGGTGGGTATCCTTTGCGCAAGGATGGCTGGCTGAAAGAGAAAAGTAGCAGCCAGGAATTTGAGGGAATTTGTAATGAGAATGTTGGTTCTGAGAAGCTTTGTACTCCGATTGTTGCATTTGATGGCGTTGTTCAGGAACCAGGAAGAATTTCGTTTCGCATTCCTAGTGGTTTGATTACCAATGAGGCTATTGACAAAGCTACCAGTAATGTAAAAAAAATTGAATTTCTTTTTTGGTAATTATTTAAAACTAGTTCACGTTGTTTAAAAATTAATTATGGTTTTAGTTAAACTAATGCAGTTTGTTGTTCATATTATTTTTAATTGTTTCTAATTGTTTGTTGGACTTATCTTTGTGCTTTTCTCTCAACCTGTGCACAGGGCTTGTCTCGTTTCCAAACGATACATGAAGGTTATTATGTGAGTTTTGGTGCATAATCTTAAGAAACCTAATGCCAGTCTCATTGTGCAACGAAAACCACAACTTCAGCCACAACCACAACAAGAAGGCACAAATGAAGAACCAGAGCATGTCATGACCACACAGGAATTTATCGTAGACCCGAGGACACATAAGTTGGTTGATTGGATGATTGAAAAATTCTTGAGGAAAACCTGTTCCTCAATTCTTTCATTCTCTCTTGGGATTTATGGGCTTGATGATATGTAGTTTTGAAGTTTATGTCTTTTAATTTATTTTTTTGGATAATTTGTAATCAGTTTATTTTGAGACTGCTTGGTTTATGATTGATAGGTTAAGTGAATTTAAAACAATGTTTTGGGATTTTTTATGGCAGAAGGTTGTATGAAACAAATGCATGTTGAATGTTAAGAAGCACTATTTGTATGCTTATTAATACGAAGTTACGTTTTAGTTATTTTATGTTCATTGTCATGATTAGCTGAGTTTATGAGAAAACAAATGAAATTGATAGGTTAATAAATTATATTTGTAAGACAAGTAATTCTACATGTATTTAATGATTTCATATCACTAAAATTATGTGAAACAAAATGTAAGTCGCTTAACAAATATGGGTTTTTGGTTGAGCAAAAAAATTACAAGTCATAAGTGAATAAGTGATAGTTGTAAGCCAACAAATACAATATGTTATTCAGTGTACTATAATATTTTAATTTAATAAAAAACAAATGCAATATATAGGTAGATAAATGCAACGCGTATCCTAAACGATCCTACTTTTACAGTGTCTTTACATCTGATGTTTTTGTTCCAAATTCAATAGTTTTTTCCTTGATTTTTTCTTTTCCAAGCCTGGCATTAGCCTTTTTCCTCTACTTTTTGTCTTCACTTGGGCTAGATCAAGTACCTTAGGTGGTAGAGTTGCATTGGCTACTTGTGGATGATTGTTCAATGTCATTGGTGTCTGAAGCCAACAACTATTCTATTCATGATAAACACGTGTCGAACATCTCTTCAAAAGTTCTTCTAGCTTATGAGTTTCCTTCACTTTTCAGAACTAAATTGTAGCATTTGCTAGACATGTGATTCCTTCATGAAACTACACCATTGATGTTTTCTAATTGTTGTTTTCCTTGCCCAAGAACCTTGTCCAATATTTCTATTTTGGCCTTTTTTCCCCATCTTTTAAGGATGTACTTCTCTGGGATTTCTGCGATAGAGTTGAGGTGCAATACTCTAAGAATGTGAAAGCACAAAATACTTGACACTTCAAAGCATTTGCATTGTACTTCAACTAACCCATCTTCATTTTTGCACTCGTCTGTCTCATATTAAGATTCATCATGTTCTAGGCTGACTTCAACTAACCCATCTTCATTTTTGAGAAACAAATGCATATTCTAATTTAATACTTTCGGGTTAGGTTCTAGGTATAAATACATATCGGTACTAAATAATCTATATGTAAGCACATCTGCTATTTTTTTCTTCAAAATTTGGCTTTGCTTTCGCACATGTATTTTCCTTGTCTGCTTCATCTCTCCTCAACTTTTTGATTATTTGGTTGAAGAGATCAAAGAAGTGAGTGAGTTTGGTTGTTTTGTATGCACCGAATCAAAGGGAATGGTTGGTACTTTCGCTCTTTTATGATAATAGAATGCCTGCAGAGAAAATATCTTTATAGAATGTTGCCTCCATTTCTCACGAATACTATATAGCTGTTGAAACCATGTGCTATTTTCTAGCTTGTAGTTGGGAATCATTAAGTTCTTGTTCTCTTCAAATTCAGCTGGATCAACACTTCCTTTTCATACAATAGTCTAAAGCATTTTTTAAGGATGCATCTTTCTTCAATTTCCTATAATGTTGTATTGCATTCTGTTTCATGTGCCATAAGCACAACCTGGTTTTGTGTTCTTGAAGACTGAAAGTTGTACCAAGAAATGAAGTTGATTAATTCATGAATTTACAAGTAACTAATTTGTCATATAACAAGTTATACAAACTGTAAGCTAACGACTGTAGAATCTAACATTCTCTATTTAGTTTTAGATCTGTAAGTAATAAATTTATGAAGTTGCAACATTTTTAGGATACTTATTTTTAAAGTAACAAGTAACTCTTATAAGCTATTTAACACATACTGTAAGGAAACAGTTGCATTTTCTAACAGACAATATTCAGTGTTCAGATCTGTAAGTAACAAATTTTTATTACATACCTCATTTATTGCTTTGCCCATTGCAGGATCTTGATATGTGAATATTGTGACAGGTTCCTTTCCTTCAGTTGATTTCTTGAAATTGTTGAGGAGCCACACAAGAGTATCAGCCAACTCATTTGCAATAAAAGTACAAGCAAACATTGTTATGTTCCAGTGATTGTTGATTCCAACTATTGGTATACAAATCAAGTTATACTTGTTTGTTCTATATGTACGTAGTGTCAAGTATGGTGACATCCCTGTAGAGTTTGTAGTCCTCCAGATTCATTGAATCTCTCCAAAATACTGTTGATAGTCTTGTCTCTTCATCGAACTTGACTTTGAAAAAGAAATATTTGTCCTTGTCATATATTTCCAAGAATGTAGAAACAACTTTCTGAGCATCTCCACTTTCAATTTCTTTCATTTGAAGTCGACTCACAAAGTTAAGGTGGTCTTTCATCATATGCCCTAGATTTTCTTCTCCACTAGCTTCAAAAGCCATGTATTTATATCCTAGAATAGGTCTTAAATCTGTCCGTTCCATTGATGTATTTGACTTGCCTTTTTCTTCTGTAATCCTTCGTTCACTCCTACTGAGATACTGTCAGGCTGGTCTTGTTAACTACTGATTGTGTACCATGATGTGATGAGCCATGATGTAATAATCTTGCTCAAGCTTGACTCTAATTTCAGCTAGGCATTCTTTTTTGTAATCAGATCCTTTTTTTTTTTGCAGAATGAATTTCATTATGCACACAACGAACAGGGCTGATAATTCTGGGTTCTAATATTTTCTGCTGTCCTCCAAACGAGCACTTGTAGTACTTTTTACAAATTTTCCTTTTCTTGTTCAGGCGTTGACAGTCTTTCCTGTAGTTTAAACAAATGGTTTTTGCATGCTTCTTACACAGAGCATGTATAGCTTCCAATTTTTTTACTTTCACCCCGGTAAGATTTTCACTGGCATCTATTTCATTTAAATTTGGAAAATATGCACCTCTATCAAATAATGAATACAATTTATAATGTAAGATATCCATGTTCTAATGTGATTTATTCAAAGTCTACAGGAAGTTATTTAGAATTAGAAACTTATAAAAGCTCTGTTTTGATCACTATAATAACTACTATTTGCAGTGTAACATATGCAAAGTTTAGCGTATGTTGTACATGTTATAAGCTGAACAATGCACAAATTTGTCAAAACTCGAAATTGATAAATGCATTCTCTGTGTTTTGTTCATTTTAATCTAATGCATTTTTATCGTAAGCTATACATGATTTAAGTTAATAAATCAATAAACTATAAGAAAATTTTCAGCAGTACGTAGCTTATAGTACTAATGTTTCGACAAGTTCAGACATGTTCATAGTAGTCGAAGTGTCCAAACATTTAAAAAATAGCTATATTTATATCAATTACAATTCAACAATATAATTTTAGTTTGATGAGAGAAAAACATACCTTCAATCGAATTCGGTAATATTTCACCTTCTTGCAATTAAATTCATTTCTTTGGAGTTGAATCTTGGTGGTTACAATCGCATTTTTTTCCACTAGGTTCCGATTCAATTGCATTAGTTTTTATGAGTAAATTTGTTGAAATTTGATCGGCTTTAATCTCAGCTAGCAATAGATCTACTACTACTTCGCAATTTTATTCCTTAATTCGAAAAGGTGTTGGTTGTCATTGGAGGATGTCGCAGAAGTAGTAAATTCATAGAAAAAGAAGCAGAGAAATCGGAGAAGAAGAAGAAGGAGGCAAATCAGAACTGAAGAAGAAGGAAGAAATGGATGGCGAGTTTTTTGAGGATTATGTATTTGTGTGATCCATTCCTAAGTTAATGATCCGGATCCATTTTCCATTATTTTCTAACAGGTCCCTGCCTGGTCGCATGTCAGGAGACCCACTCTTTATATAAAAAATAGATGATCAACAATAATAGCTATTCTACTTAACTAGAGTTTTACTGTGCATAACGCTGATTAAAAAAAGAAAATAATTAAGAGAAACAAGTTTATATAACATATATTATTCATATAAGTGTCAATATAATCTTTCGATAATTAAAAGTGCATATATAACCCTAACAAATTAGTGAAAGTGCAAAAATACCCGTTCCGACAACTTCTAACCGGAATTTTGTGAAAAGATATTTTTACCCTTCTGGAAAAATAAAAAATAAAAAAAATAATAGGGAATAAAATTTTTGCCCTTAGCTCATTAACACCCCAATTATTGTTGTCAGACCACCGCCGGACCATTGTCGAACCATCGCCAAACCGCAAATGGGCCTCCACCAGACCACCGCTATAGCATGTAAGTTTATATTAGCACATTATGAATAATGATAGGTTTAAATCAACATATTCCTAAAATTATAGGGTTATATCAGAACATATAATAAAAACAAAGTGTAATATCACTACAAAATCAATGCCAACCACACAACCGCCATTTCAACCTCTCTTACCAATCACTGATGTTAGAGAGTGTGATTCACCACTACAGGACAAAGTTACAGGCACCGGTATTTTGGACCCTTAGAATATCGGTGCCTAAGTGACATGGTGCTGGAACGTAGTTACGAGCACCAGTAAATGATACCAACGCTATATATTATGTGCACCCGTAAATGATACTGGTGCATATTGTTTTACTACCAATGCACAAGTACTCGCACCGGTAAAATATGAATTATGCTGGTGCACAAAAATCCATGGGGGTAGTTATCCGGTGTCAATTATGTTGCCGGTGCTTATTCTTTGGTAGCACCGATAATTAAATATGACATGTTTTTTTTAAATCTAGCACCAATATTTATAATTATGTTTAGTACCGTTACTGGGTATAAATAAAATTTGAAATGGATATTTTGAATATTTGTGCCCCATCTCAAATCTAATTCGGAGAAAATGGTTTTAATAAACCTCACAGAGTATAGAAAAGAGTAAATTTGCAACAAAAAATGATATGAAACCCCAAATAAAAAAATTGATATGAAACCCCAAATAAAAAAAATGAAAGCATAAAACATGATTGTCAATCAAATCATCCCATCACTCATCCAAATTTAAAATCCTACACCAATCAACCAATTAAATTTCCCTCATCATCAAGAACAGTCTTTGCTTCTTTTAAGTTGACCTTGACCGATGCCTCACACTATTTCTCAGCGGCTTCTTGAATTTATAGGCATTGTATGGTGCTCGCACCCCTCAGAAAAAACCTGTGATTTGCTTAAACACGTTAGGGAGTATGAAAAGGTACTAAATTTGAAGGCAGAATGGTGGTGTTTTTAGTAGGTAAGGTACTTACGCCAAGGATATTTTTTAAAGATGTCTTTAGCACAAGCTTTTCCAAGTTGGGGTCGTCCACGAGGAAAAAAGGGATTTATCGAGTGTTAAATGTAGTTAAAAACACACAAAGATATCACTCTAAGTGTGTGGTAAGAAATTGGGGGGTGTTGAATTTATAAAACACTACGGCTACTTTAAGAACTACATTATCCAACAATTAGAACAAACTATACGAACAGAACTAGCACGAACAATGTAATCAATATGATAATGAGTTTTAGGCGCAATTGGTTTACATTTCTACTTATCTTTGACCATCGACTAATTATCCTATTTTTATGCATTAACCACATATTGTGGAGAACTTTTCAACACCTTTTGAGTGAAGAAATTTCTCACCTCTTCTCTATTATAGTTAGAATGGGCGATCGGTGCCACACAATAATCCTTGCCCTTGAGTCACTCTCGACTATCGGCGTCATAGACGTCCCCGAGAATAGCAACAAACATGGAGACCCAACACAACTACAAAAATGTCCTACAAGCGAGAAACATATAGATAGTATAAGTATATCTACTAACAACGACTACAAGGATCGGCATTCATGCTTGAAGTTATTAGTGAGCCACATCGATAATTAGGCAACCCTATTTAAATTCATCCTATATAAGCAATTTCATCAATCAACAATTATAATTAGTTGTCACCCCTAATTACAACCTAGCATAAATCAATTATATTCACATCATCAAAGAGATAAAATATCACGGGCTTATCCTAATATCTAGCAAGTAGTTAACTCACAATCATAAACTTGATCACGCTAGTATAAATCATGCATTAATCACACAAAAAAACATAAATATAATTGATAATCAATGGTACAAAGTATAATAAACAAAGACTCACAATATCACGCTAGAAAATCTTACCAATTTCTCTCAAAATAAAATCTAGCCCAGATAATGAAAACCCATAACAAATTACAAGAATTCATGGAAGAATTGTAAAAACTATGAAAAGATGAAGAAAAATTAGGGTTTGGAGGCCCCAAGTTGGGCTCACATGAAATGGGGAAAAATAAGTGTTATTAAGTTTAATTCGATCAAGAACAGTAAAAAAAGTAGCAGACATACGTGGGCCACGTGCCCATTGAAGTGCCCGTCTGACGCGGTCTGAGAAGCGGCCGCGAGTACGCTCTCTCCATTGCGTGGGCTGTGCTTTTTCCATCCAAGGGATAATTTTTCCCCTTTCTTTGGGAATGCGAGTGCGCACCGGGTTTGTTGCTCTTTTCTTCAACTTGTATGTTTTACTATGGGTGAACCGCTGATCTGATTTGGGAGTTCTTGTAGTCGGTTTTATAGCGCTCAAGATGAACAATCCAATGGTACAACCCTCAGAGGCTGGTGCTTCTTGGGTGCTTCTTGGGTCATTCTTAGAACTTGGTTAAAACTTTCGTATCACAATTCATCCGCTTCTTTGTTTTCTTTCTTCGACCCTTCTATCTTCTACCACGTTTTGACTCGTGGTCTTCAGTCTTCTACCATCCTTGAAAATTTCCTTCACATAAATACTCCACAGTGCTTATGAGCAATCTATAAATTAATATCACAAAAAGGAATCTAGACGCTCGTAAGGACCAATAATCCATAAGTCCCAAGTTATGTTACAAAATTCCAGATTTAGATACGAAAACCAAAAATGGTTATCTAAACCCCATATGATGTAAACCTACCTAAATCTAGCAATTTTCCAACAAGTATAACAAAAGAGATAAAAAATACATGCATTTGAAGTCTCATTAAATACAATAAAATATTTGGAATAATGATTTGACGAGAAAATTAAGAATAATGGAATGGATTGAAATACCTGGAAATCACTCGATTTTCGATTTGATTGGTGGATTTCATTCTACCGATTAACGTGTCCAAGGTTAAACTATTGTTCGTACAGGTATAAATGATTATAAGGAACCAATGTTCCCTGCATTGAAAGTTAACAAACTAAAAAGTTGGAAATTTGTTAAAGGGGAAAGTATTAGTGTAAGAATAAGAAATTGTGTCTTACTTGCTGTGGTAGGGTACCAAATACACGTCAGGTTCACATGAAGTAATCGTCCCCCAAATGAGGTTAACCCGTTGATTGATTTCATTCTCATCAAAACTTTGGACAAGCCTTCCTCTGTTTGAGCAATTGAATTATATTCAGCCCATGTCTGTGTCCATATTCATGTCCAACATTTTATCTCATTGGTCTCTGTCATAATACGATAAAATATAGTTGTTACGATCAATGTATTATAAAAATCAAAACATGTTAAATTTCAAACTTACCTCATCCACAAATCCATCTGACTATTCGAGATCCATGTCATGCGAACTCCAACATTTGTTCGATGTCTAGTCCAAATCTACGAGTTCTGGCAAATACGGATTTTGGAAACTCGATGAAATACATGACGGTGCCCTTTTTCTGCGTGTTCCTCACCACATCATTGCATTATTTGATGAACTCCTTCATCATTGGATAGTTCTTCAAAGGGCTCTTGTTTACAATTTGGGTGTACAATGTATAAACAAAATGAACCAAAAGGGATTAATTGTATTATATACTTTAAAATAAATAGAAATGGGAAATGAATATTTGCAGTCAACTCGTCAGCCAGTTTCTACTGGATTTGCATGATGATCATTTCATAGCGGTCACTCGTATTCTTCGTCATGTTTGTGGTACTCTTCAACATGGTTTTACTTTTTGGTGTGCCTGCTTTTCAAAGGTTTTATGTTAGGTTGATGCTAATTGGGCTCGATGTCTAGAGACTCATCCCTTGACTTTAGCTATGTATTATTTATTGGTGGAAATTTTGTATCTTGGAGTGCCAAGAAACAACCTATGATCTCTCGCACCATTTATGAGACTGAGTATCGTGCTCTGGTCATAACTATTTCTAGGGTTATTTGGTTGTCTTAGTTGCTCAAGTATCCTCACTTTTTACTTGTTGGTGCGACTCGTCTAATTTGTGATAGAATTAGGTTGCTCACAAGCGGGCAAAACACAATGACATTGACTCTCGCTACATTAGGAAATTGGTGGATTTTTCCAAGAAACAAGTTAATCATGCTTGCACTTCGCTTCAGGCTACTTGTATTTTCACCAAGGAGCTAATTTCTCCCTTCTTTGAGTTTTTCAGATCCAAATTTTGTATTCAATCCATCCCACATTTCGGTTGAAAGGGGTCTTTCAGTATATGATTTTTATTAGGATTCTATGTTTCCTTAGTTGAATTGGAGTAAGTTTATATTAGGATATACCTTCATTTGTATTTATACATACACTACTACAAACTAAGATTAATGTAACACTTTTCTTGCAACACTTATTTAAATTGTTACAATAGATTCTAAAGTGTTACTTAAACTTCTGAAAAGTGCTACATAAATTTTGAAAAGTGGTACCTAAATTTTAAAAACTGTTACGTTAAGTCTAATGTAACATCGCCTAAGGTAATAATTGTAAAAGTATTACTTTAGGTGCTATTGTAACACTTTGAACCTACTGTAACACTTTTACAAGTATTACCTTAGGTGATGTTACATTAGATCTAATGTAACACTTTTAAAATTTTAGGTAACGCATTTCAATATTTATTTTACATTTTTCAAAGGTTTCAGGAACACTTTATAAGTTACCGTAACATTTTAAATAAGTGTTGCATGGAAAGTGTTACGATAGCTCTAATTTGTGTAGTGATATCACTAATAAACACAACCCTAATCATTCAGGGTTTCCATTATTCAAGGTTTTTCTAAGGCTCGATTCCCCCGATTTTATTTGAATTTTAGTTCAATTTAGTTAAATACGTATTTTAATTAGTTCATTCTAATCCAATGTATATATATTTATTTAAAATTCAGTCCAATTAACATGAGTATATTTAAATTTAGAAAAATGATCATTTATACCCCTCGGTTCCTTGTTTTGTGCACATATACCCTCCAATTTTTTGAAAGTGAATTTGTACCCCTGGTGACATCTAGAAAATTGGTCAATTTTGGTCATTATCGGTTACAAAGGAAATGATTGGTTTGCCCCCTAACGAAAAAAACCAAAAACTAGAAATCAATTTCGGATTTCACCCCGTATCTTGAATTTTTTTGAGTAATCCAACACAGACGAGGGATATCTGCTGGAATTAGGGTTGGAAACATGAACTAAATCTCGCCTGGCCAAGTCACGGATGAAGAGTTTCGAATCCTAACCCAGATCGCGCCGTTTTTTAACTCAAAATTTTGAAAAGACATTTTTATATCGATTTCGATAAAGGGTGAGCCCCATTTCAGTGGAGGTAAAATGGTCCTTAACTTTTCAAAAATGAAGTGGAGGTTATTTTGGTAATTTCAATATTGGCTAACATTGAAAAATAATAGGTCAACGTCGGAATCAGGCAGGAGGGGTATGGCTTTTTAAGCCACAACTAATATAGGGGTATATTTGCACTTTTGAAAAACTGGGGAGTGTATGTGCACTAAACAAGAAACTGGGGATATGAATGCATTTTATCCTTAAATTTATTTTAGTTTAGTGAAACTCAACAAATTTTGAAGTGATATTATTTAACTTAGTTTTGGTCCACAATTACCATTTTAATTATATTTAATTTTAGTTCAATGCTATTCAGTATGTTTACATTAATTTAAACTTTAGTTCAATACTATTCATTATATTTATATTTACTTTATTTCGATATATTTATATTTATTTAAATTTAGTTTAGATTGATTTAGTAAAAAAATCAGCTTAAAAATAGGTTAAACGTCCAGTAAAATAAAATAAGGAAAGTGTAATTGATTTACGAAAACAAGAATCATATATTCATCGTAATATTTTCAATAAAGAAGATTGTTGTTCCATTTGCCTTTGACACCTTAATATATTCACAAAGTCTTGTTTTAGACAGCCTAAACTTTAGCCAGAGATTATTGTACAATTATAAGAAGTTTCATTTTGGGATGGGTTTTTTTTTTAAATATACTAATAAATTTAAGGACCTTCTATGCAATTATGAAAATGGTATAAATATCCACAAAAATATCTGAATTTTCATTTCCATTTTTCTTCTGCATCTGACTGGAAACCACCTCCGTCGATCGGAAACCGCCACCTGACGCCGGCAACAACCACCTGCCACCGGAATCTCACCGGTTTTTCGCCGGATCTCACCGATCTACATGTCCGCCGGTTTCCCCTCGGTTTTCGCAAGATTTCAGGCCCCTCTTCCGCCGTTTTCCATCGCGAAACCGTCGGTTTTCATCGGCGTTTCTTCTTCTCCGGCG
>JAUOBV010111514.1:0-12903 GCA_032360425.1 Rubia occidens | reverse complement strand
TGTAATTTTTAAAACTTTACTTATTACTTTGTCTCACCATAACTTATGGTGAGACGGTCTCATATGAGTGTTTCTCTTCTATTATAGTGGCGTTACGACAAAATCATCATTTCAATACAATTGAAATTTGTTACGATCCAATCTAGGCTTAATTAAATAGGAAATCACAACATCCTTCCCATGAACTCAAGTCAAACTCGGATACCGTGTTAAATTCAAATAGTTCCGCCCAACAGCTTCCCAATAATAATTTTTTTTATTTATTATAGGGATTTGACATAATTTTTCATCTCCAACAACTTCCCTATCTCATTTCCTAAAATAGAATTGTGATGAGAGAAGACTTCATTTCCTATATTTGTAGAAAAAGAACAAGATTAAAGGGAATGAAAATTTAATGCTATTCCAATTGAATGCATCAAATCATAATATTAAAACTTCAAGTCTCATATTTCCCTCATTCTTCCGTTCCTATTAAAAAGTACCTTCGACTTCCAACAATTTATTTTAGAGAAAACTACTACAATCTCAAACTCATATGGGATGCTTATTTATATTTTTAAAGAAATTTCAATAATGATTTGTTTAGAAGATTGAAATTAATCTCTTTGGATTCATAGTTTATAATTTTTATCTTTTTTAATATTGTTACCTTTAATTTCAAATCGGGTGAATATATATAAAAAAAATACGAAAAGAAAACTAGTTTATAATTAACATCGATATTTTATTTTCAATTTTTTACTATTTTATTTTTAAATACAATGCCAACATTATTCTAAAATGTCACCGGCAAGAGTGATTTTTTTAAAAATAAAGTATAATATAAAAGAAAAAACCGATAAGAGTGCATTAGGTAAAGGTAAAACAAAGGCCAACTCTCATCTTTCTCACAAGAAATCTTATCAATTTATCATCCTCTCATCTTTCTCGCAAGGCCAAATTCTAGTGTTTATCTAATATTGGCACACTTTCCATATTGTTTTTTTTGTTTTGGCACATTCCAAATATAGCAAGATTAAAATTATTTTTATCCACTAATTTTACTCTTTCAATATTGTATTCGATTTGCTCCACTCAATTGGACTCTTCTAAACCATTGTGTCAAACAGTGAAGTGTCAATATTAGTTGAATGAAATGAGTAACTTTTATTTCAAACCTGGTGAACATATAAAAATAATACGAAAAAATAATTTTCTAATTAATATAGAAATTTTAGTTTCAAATATGTTATATTGATTGTTTTTAAAAACTAAATTAGTTTTTATAATATATTTTGATGTGATTTTAAATGAACTCTTAGATTTAAATGAAAAGGTAACTATAGTGTAATAAATGCTAGATTATGCAAAATAGGAAAACTATTGGAGTTGAGTCAAAAAAATATCGAGAATATTGTGTTTCATTCCTTATTCTAGAGAATAGTTTAGTGAAGCTGTTGGACTTCCTTTTAGTAATAAGTGGAATGATCCATTTTTTTTATATGCTAGTCATTTTTCATATAAAATGATGTTGTGAATTTTGTCTCATCAGTTGACACAAGATGTATACTTTGAAGTTGCACATTTTGACCTTCATCAGATAACTCGAAAAATGTTTGATCCTTAATATCTTTTGTTAAGAATAAATAAAACTTTTGAAAATTTAATATTTTAAAATTATATATTATAACGAATCTAATAAGGTATCACTCTGTAGTATTTTACCTATAAATCAATTCAGTCTTTTGGTAAAAGTTAAGAAAATTGGCCTGAATAAATAGTTAAATTACAAGGAAATAGAGAGTAACTGAATGTTGTTCAAAATTAAGAGTGTCTGGATTCGCTATGTTAAAAGTTTCCATCTTGTGAAAAAACAACTATTTTAGAAGTTATAAAACATTGCAACAAACTTAGACATTAGATTTTTTTTAAGTAAATTCTAATTCAAAATAGATACATAGGCATCAATATTTTGTCACATAAGCACCGGTACCTTTTGAATATCGGTGCCTAAATATGGCGGTGATGGAATATAGATTTCCAGCACAAGTAATCCATACCGGTGCTAAGAAACAATTAGCAACGGTTGGGTATACTGGGGAAAATAAAAGTGAATCGAAGCTAAGATGGGGCACCTGTTGTGTTGTGGAATCGGTGCTATTAAATAGATGATCGATAAAAAAAAATCGGCTTGTGGGAATAAATTCACCGGCCAGAACATGAAACCTGAAAATTCATAACGAACAATAGGACGAACAAAACACAAAAAATACCCAAAAATTCATGTAAAAATTGAAATGTTCATAACCTCGACCGAGAAGTTCATTACATCTGAAAATACATTATAACTCATAATCCATGAAAAAAAACTAGTCATAAACATCGATTAATGACATCAATTATCATAAAAACTAGAATCTAATCTCCATAATCCCAGAAAGAACATCGACGAACAAGAACCTGATGTCAGACGCAGGGCTAATGTGCGACCAGATGGGTGGTGGCGGTGAGAGCTGAAGCGTGGCAGACTTTTTGACTAAGGCGCAGAGGATCTGAGCTGAACTCGGAGTTTCTAACGTAGCTCGTGATCCGGGAGATGGCATGGGAGCTTGTGTGCCACGACGGCGGAGATAAAGAATGGAGTGCGGCTGTGTAGATAGGGTTAGAGAAGAAAAAGAAGAGCTCGAAGGTGAAGCGACGATGATAGCGGGTTGGAAGGTGTACAATCAAAGCACAGTGGAGGCGAGGAAGGGTCAGAGATAGCAGCAGCGGATCTGGAGGAACCACTGTGGATTATTAGGAGAGGAGGAAGTGAGGGTTATTAGGAGAGAAGGATTTTATATGATTCGGATTTGAGACTTTGGGTGCTCTAACTTTGGCCAAGTTGGGCTTAATGAATGAAATAAGTTCATTCATTTTTTTGTTAAGTGCTAAAATAATTCTATGTTTAGGTCACAACTTTATGTTTAACCCTGTAAAATTTGAAAGTGCCAATCTAACATTGGATACCAAATTGTGGCCGAAATTCTTTCAAATGACCATTATACCCTTTTGAAAAAATAAAAAAATTGGGAAATAGGAAAAAATGACGTTACCCTTCTGTCTTTTTCTTCTATTCTTCTGCAAAATCAGAAAACCCCCAAAAATCTATTAAATAAAAAACCATCTCACCTTCTTCACCATCTCGTTTCATCTTCTTCTTCACCATCTTGCTTCTTCATTGTCTTCACCATCCCGCTCCATCATCTTCTTCACCATCTCGCTTCTTCATCCTTTTCACCATCTCGCTTCTTCATCTTCTGACTAAACGGTGTCAGGATGAGCTTGAGGGTCGCTACTCCCCTCCGCTCCAGCTGAATCACGTCGCACTTGGACTGGAGAAGGTATCTATGTTGTCTCATTCGCCTCTAACGGTGTCACAGCTTGCGATCGCAGTACGTCGGGGCTGAGTTAGGGTTGGGAAATTTTGGCTATTTTCTAATTTTGGCACGCGGGTTTTCTGAGATGGTGGTGGGCGTTGGTTTAGAGGTGGCTAGGGTTTCTGAAAAGGTGGAGGGAGGTGGTGTCGATGTAGCTAGGGATTCTGAGATGGTGGTGGGCAGTGGAGTTTTCTGGGTTCCAAAATAGGATGAGGGGTATGGTGGTGGGTTATGGGAGACGGTGGCGAGATGATGTCAGACAGTGGTAGACGGTGACAAGATAGTGGTGGGTGGTGGAGCGATGGTGGCGCTCGATGGAGCAGCGGTTGTGGGTAAGGGTAAAATAGTCAACACAAATTCATTTTAAGCTAATGGATATTTTTTGTCTTTTTCAGATTAGGTCCAACGCCTGAATTCATTTAATCAATGCCAGAATAGTGAAATTTGGGTATATCGACACAATTGATCATAAACTTAGGGTTAGAATCACACTTCCATATTTTAGAGGGTTAGACTAGCACTTTCAGTTAATAATGAGGTAATTTTATATTTTTCCCTTTTATTTTTAAGTATGGATCACCGATATTGGAAATTGTCCATGTGGTGATCATACCGGTGCCTATGTATTTCCTACACGGATGTGTGACGCTGCTTTAAATAGTATTTTAATTATTTCCCTTACGAGAGCAAAGAGAACAAAAACATTCTAATTACCAAGCACCAGTTACCTGACCAATGCCTATGATAGTCCTATGGTGCTCATTAAATTTCCCTCAAATATTTTGGATGGAAATTTTAAAATATTCATTTTCCCGCCAGATGTCTCCACACAATAAGAACATAGCAATGCTTTGATGATATTATACAACCGGTGCCCACACTTGTTTAAGATTTTGGAAACAAAACTTTTTACCTTTTACAATTAGTTTCCACCAAAAAAGTTGGAGGCTTTGAATCACAAATTTGGCAAGACAAAAATGAAATTCACCAAGACAAACTCGACTTGGCGAATTGGGCCTGAATGGGTGAACGAAGGGGCCTCCAATCAAAACAATGATTACTTGTACCCAAATTTTACAAACTGTACCGTGGCCCCCAAATTTTACAAACACACCCTACAACCTCTTTTTCCGCATCCGGTTGGGACCATAGTTGACATCGTACTCCATGGTGTGTACGGTTAATTACATTCCGTAGGCCATCTACATTTTTTATTGGTCATTCTTACATGTTATATGGTTAAGGCATTTTTCATCGTTACAAAATACATGAATTTTCACATTCTTTCCACATTATAAAAAAAAAAATTAAGTTGATGGAATGTGGAAAAGTGCCTGTGTATGTTTTAGAGTAAATTATAGTTGACTACTTAGAAGTAACAAAGTGAAATCGGAATCACTTATTGATTTTTTTTGTGCCCGATCCCTTATAAATCTCCTGGTCCATAATTGAAAAATACATTGGGGATGTATAGAGTATTCTCCCGTTCGATCAGATTTGAATTTTGAGTTACTAGTAAAACTTTTACCTTTTGCACTTAGGTCTCTCCAAGAGAGTTGGAGGTGTCGAATCACAAAATTGACAACACAAAAATGTAATTCACTAAGAGACAATCATGACTTGCCGATTTGGGATTGAACGGGTGAACGGAGGGCCTCAAATCAAAATAATGATTACTTATACACATTTTGGCACTGGTGCTAAAAAATTACTCAATCAGACACTTTTCTTTCTTAGGCACTGAAATGTGGCACCGGTGATCTGAGAACCGGTGTTGAAGTTATTCATAGGAACCGGTATTTCCTTGTCAGCAATGACACACTGTTGCCTATGTACATATATTCGAGTAGGGAAATACAATAATTTAAAATTAAATATATGATAAATCATATTCAATTGTTAAAATAAAAAGTAGTTATATATATAAATACAATGTTCAGTTACCAAATATGATTTTTTAAATGGAAAAATAGTAGGCTCCGTCTCCCTAAATTATAGAATTTGGGTTACAATTATGGTCGGTTTTGTCTGCAACTAACATTGCTAGTCTATTTATTTTAAATTGATAAACTAGATAACACTATGCTGAGGATTCCCACCAATTACAAAGTGAGGTTAGATTCCCAAATGGCTCACACAAAGTGGGGTGAGCCTCTCATTTGAAGTCCACGCCAACATCAAAATGGTGTATAAAGAGTTGTTCCACACCAACCGTGTGTACTTATAGAGACTTAAGAACATAAGTTTGTCATAAAGGGTGATTTTGTCATTTCATTTTTTGGTCACGTCTGAATGCATTTGGTCAATACAGGAATTAGAGAGTTTGGCTATATCGGCACAAATTTTACGAAAGTTTGAGTTAGATTGACACATACAATAATTAGTTAGGGTTAAATTGGTAGTTTTTGAAATTGCAAAATTATATTGGCACTTTCATCTTAAAATTAGAATTATAAATATATTTTGCTCTATTTTAATTTACAATCAAAGGCAAGAGTATAATATTATTCCACCGATCATGAATTTAGTTGATCTTTCTCAAAATTAAGTCATATTAATATATTGAAGGAAATAGTACGCAATGACAAGTATAAATGTATGAGAAAGTCTCATGAAATGCGGTCTTTCCATAAATTTATGGACAGTTTATAGTGAATTTTACTTTAAATATTGTAATTTTTATAAAATTTAAATATTGTATTTTAAAATTTAAAACAAGTAATAATATGCATTTGAATGTGAAAATATAAAAATACATAATATAAAAAATTCTAAATTTAGTGTACAATTTGACAAATACAATGTATAAGATAAAAAAAATAAGTGACGTGTAAGGAGACCCACTCTAAATGTACTCCATAACACAATAAAAAATGGATTTTCTAATTTGATTTTTTTGTATGGTTCTTTTAGGGAATATGGTCAGGAATGTTGGGTGGTACAGTGATGCAGACACTTGTTTTGTTGTGGGTCACTCTTCGAACGGATTGGAATCATGAGGTACCTATTTCATTATTTTAATTAACATAAATATTTTGTATTCATATCAATATTTTTGTGAAATGTGGGAAGCTCTAAGCAAATTATTTAAAATATTTTATATAGATATCCAGTATTATTTTCCTTGAAAGTCTTAGATTTTTTTCAGTCTAATTTCATTATTTGTATTTGATTTTGGAAAGAACAAGATATTACTTCAAATTTTAAAGAAAGGTTAAGAAGATGAATCTCCCCATAGATAAAATCCTTCAAATTAAAGATGTTGTATCAACCAATGAAATTAAAGGTCTCATTTTGGGTTTGCATACTACAACACATATACACTCTATTAGTACACTAAAAAATGTTTTAATAAGTCTCTATTGGACGGTTCCATTAGTAGTACTCATCTAAAAGCGTTCCGTTATCGCTATTTTTTTATAGATCATGAGATACTATATTAAGTGATTCTATATACAAGATATATGATTTTTTACGCATCCTATTATATTAGGTCGTCTTTTTATGTCCTAGTTACATATGTATTGGAACATTTAAGTTATAAGCGTCCTAATATACATCTATTAGGACACTTATAAATTTCCTAATAATTTTGATACTGGGTCACTTTGTAATGTCCTAATTATATCTATATATATATGTGTGTGTATATATATGGACGCTTTTAATATGTATCACACAACATTAGGACATTTACTTTTATAAACGAACTAGTATACATTTGTTAGGATGATTCTTATAAAAAAACGTCTCTATATAAGTGTCCTTATAAGCCTTTTATGTTGTAGTGACAAGTCTATATTCGATCTATATTATATTATATATTATTTGATTCTCTTGAGATAGCTAAATTAAAAAAATTTATAATGAACCATTTTTTTGGGTAAAGAGAGTTTTTAAGTGTGAATATGTCAAATTCTACATGGAATAAATGTAAACCCTCTGAATACTTTAATTCACTGTCCAATACTTAATTAACTCTGTAAAATATTAACAAGTGATTTTATTAATGACATAGGAGGCCTAAATATAGGCAGTATCTACAGTATCACAAATGGAAAGGATTCTAACTAAGGCATACACGATATAAAAGAATATTCACAAAATACCTCCTACACTCCTCCTCAAGTTGGAGCATAAGGATCCCGAATGCCCAACTTGCTATTTAAAGTCTGAAAGGATTGTCGACCAAGCACTTTAGTAAACAAATTTGCTGGCAGATTAAAAGTACCAATATGATAAGTAACCACATCACTAGACTGAACCAAATCATGAACAAAATGACAGTCAATTTTAATGTGTTTCGTCCTCTCATGAAACACTGGTTTGGCTGCAATATAAAGAGATGTTTGACTATCACAGCATAAACGCATCAGCGTAGAATGAGCAATACCCAACGAAGAAAAAACTTCAGCCACAACAATTCACAACAAGCAACTGACATAACTCTATACTCAGCTTCAACTGAAGAACAAGAAACATTCGGTTATTTTTTCATCTTCCAAGAAACCAAAGATTCACCAATCATCACAAAATAACAAGTCAAAGATCTCTTAGTAATGGGCCATGCCGCCAAATCAGAATCACCGATTGCAGTAAGCTGAAGCGAACACTTAGCTGACAGAAACAAACTTTGACCAGGATGACTCTTAAGATAGTGTAACACAAGCATGACAGCCTGCCAATGTGCTAAACACAGCTTCTTCATAAACTGAGCCTATGTTGCAACATAGTCTAACTTAACCAAGTATGTAAAATAAATAATGCATGAGACACATAATTTGGTTACGCAGTTCGGAGAAATCAACATATGTCTGCGAGGCCTGGCCCAATTAAGAATAAATCCACTAATCAGAAAAATATAGTACAAAGTACACCATACAATTATACTTATCTTTTCTAATTCTAAACTTGAATTTTTTTATGAGTGATGGGAAGATGAATGATCTTCCCAAATAAACGCCTGTGCTGCGTCGAATAATCAAAGAAATGACCATTATTTCACGCCAAATTTTGTTGCTGTTCCATGAGAAAATCAGTGGGTTTCGCCACCAATAACCAAGTGTCTGACAAATATCCAGAACATATTTCTACTGAGACAGAAACGTGCCATCAAGGTGATGAGCAATCTCAATGCCCAAGAACTACTTCAGAGCACCAAGATCCTTCATATGAAAATAGGAGCACAAATACTTCTTGAATTAATCCATCATCTCAGGGGATGAACCAACAGTAATAAAATTATCAATATAAACCAGAACATGAAGAGACACCCTATCATGGAGATAAGAGAACTATAAGTAATCTGCCTTACTCTGGACAAATCCAAAGAGACAAAGAGCAACAGCAAGTTTTGAGAACCAATTCCGCGGAGCTTGCCAAAGACCAAAAAGAGATTTGCGAAGCTTACAAACCAAACCAGGTTCCGGTAAAGTGTAACTCGGAGGTGGACACATGTATACCTCCTACTGAAGATTACCATGGATAAATGCATTGTGAACATCCATCTGATGCAAATCTCATCCACGAATAGCAGCAATAGCCAAGAAAAGATGAATTGAACTCATCTTGTCAACTAGAGCAAATATCTCAGTCAAGTGAGTGCCCTTAATCTCATGATTACCAAGAAAAACCAAATGAGTCTTGTACCGCTCAATAGAACCATCTAACTTGAACTTAGTCTGATTCATCCCCTTATATCCAATGGCCTTTTTTTTCCAGGCGGAAGAGGAGAAAGAATCTAAGTATTATTCCGCACGAGTGCATTAATCAAGTCAGAAAAGGAAGCACGCCAGCGAGGATGGCGAGAAGCATCAGCATAATTAACTGGATCCGTAATATCTGTAACTTCACCTAAATATCTAGAATGCAAAAATAAAAAATTATCATAGGAAACATAATCAGCAATAGGATAAAGAGTACTTAAGGACAGTGTAGTAGCTACGATGAGATAGAAGCAGAATGGGGGTTTATCGAGCGAGTAGCAGTGCAAATGTAGTCTTTAAATTTAACCGGAGGCTGACGAAGACGAGTGATTAGCGGACAAACTGACTGAACTAACTTTATCGGCAGTTCAGACGACTCGGCATCAGGCAGTTGGTTGGTGGATTGTGCTTGGTCAAGGACACTGGTTGGTCGATGGACGGAAGCTCATCGGTGGACGGTTGGTGATAGGTGGACAAGGCAGGGGGCGATAATTGGAAATAAGCGGCGGACGGTCACAGCTCAGGGTGAGCTGGCCGTTGATGGGTCTGGGGTGGCGGGGTCTCTGAAGTCTGAGCTGGCAGCTTTGGCCGTGACCGTGGCTTGGAATTTAGTGCCAGCTCCTGGATGAAGTCGTCATAAAAAACAAGTGACTGTAATGGAAATGAATTAGAAACAAACTTCTTCCTAGAAACTGTTGTAAATGAAAAATAATCTTCATAAAATATCACATCCTGACTGTCAAACAGAGTGCGAGACTCTAAGTCATAAACACGCCAGACCTTCTTGTCAACTGGATAGCCAAGAAAGACGCACTTTCGACTTCTAGATACAAACTTATCATGCATTCGTGGAAATTGAGAGGCAAAACACAGGCAACATAACACATAGAGATAGCTGTAGGCTGGTGGGCGACCGTACAGAAGCTGATGAGGTGATAAGCCATCTAACACAGGTATTGGTGTGCGATTGATAAGTTAGGCAGTTGTAAGTATGCATTCTCCCCAAATGTCGATAGGCAAGTGAGCTTGGAAACAAAGAGCACGGGTAACATTTAAAATGTGTATGTGCTTGTGTTCCATTCGCCCATTTTTCTGAGGTGTGTAGACTATATATATCTCAAAACAAACCCCTTTCTCTGAAAATAATGATCCGAGAGGCAAGAATTCGATTCCATTATCTGCTCGAAGTCGTGGAACAAAAAGTCAGAACTGTGTTTGAACAAGTGCAAAGAAATCCTTCATCTTCAATGACACTTGAGACTTAGAAACTAGTAAATAAAACCAAATAGCTTGGGAATAATCATTAACTGTAGTTAAAAATGAAAATACTCCACTAGAAGAAAGTGAACCATAAGGCCCCCAAACATAACAATGTAAAAGTTCAAATAAATGACTAGATTTCGCACACTAAAAGGGACACTATGTCTAAACTTTTTTTGCTCTATGGAATACTGAGCAGGGAATAGTTTTATTAATATCATTAATATTTTAAAAAATAGTTGAGATAGAAGATAACACCGAAGATGACAGATGCCCAAAATGGTGATGCCATAAAATAGACAAAGACACTGATGCATAAATAGACAAGGACGACGGTTGTGTATACCGCGGAACTCCCAATATGCGCAACCAATAAACCTCTTCTCGTTGTTCACCATAGCCAATTATTGTTCTCATGCTGATATCTTGTAGTATAAATTTTTTTCCGACAAGCAAAACTAGAAATTTCAAAGTAGCAATAAACTTGGAAAATGATAACAAAATGCATCGTAATTCCGGAATAAATAAAATATGGTCAAAGATGATATCTCTAAATCAAAGTTTGTCATGTTAAGCAACAGTAGAAACAGATCCATCGGGTAGAATATCATCAAAATTTGCCACATGTTCAACATCATAAATAAGATCCTTGTTGCTGATCATACGGTAGGAAGTACCGGTATCAAGAAACCAAGGTAAAGTAGGCTTACCTGACATATTTTTAGAATAATTAAACTTAGTGAACATGTTTAAAACCGTACTTCATTTCTTCTTGGATAGTGCTAGGCCAAAGGCTGACTGATTATATTCAGTGACAACGTTAGTGCCGCCGCTCACTGGTGGAGTAGCGGTGGTGGTGCAGGCTGGGCGTCTCCGGAAAATGGCGTACCAGATGGGGTGCGGGTCTTGGGATTGGTAATAGCCTTCGGGCCTGATGCGGGGGGTCGATTCTCAGTGAACCACTCCGAATAGCCAATGAAACGGAATCATGCAGTAAGATCATAATCCTTACGACCACAATGAGTGCAAAGAATACTCCGATGATTAATGGAGGCAACAGGGGTACTTCCTGGGAAGGCGGAGCCTATCTTCGGACCGGAGGAATTCGTCTGACGAAGGGTAGCAAAAACCATAGTGTCACGAGCTGAGATGACAGTCTTCTGACACTCCTCATAAGAAACAAGCGAGTACACTTTGTCGAGTGAATGCAAGGGATCCTATGCAAGAATGTAAGAGCGAAGACTGGCATAATCATCATCCAAACCAATCAAAAATTGATGAACCATCTCTCTCTCACGTTCAACCTGAACAATAGCTGCAACCAGACAAGTACGTGGATGCATGTAAGCAAGAAAATCATTCCAATGCTTCTTGGAAGTAACAAAGTAGGCGTTGACAGCCTAACCATTCTAATGATAGTTGTAAATGTCCGCACGAATTTGACACATATGTGGGCAATTCCCAACTGAGAAACTCCGATGGAGATCATCCCACAACTCCTTAACCGAATCATATTAAGTAAAAACAGAATGAACAAATGGATCCAGTGTCTGAACGATCCAACATTTAAGTATAGAATTCAAACTAGTCCAATCATTAGTAAAAGGTTCACCAGACAAAGGCTTGGTAATGAACCCTTCAAGAAAACCAACCTTACGTCTAGACTTAAAAGCACAGCGGAAATCAGTACTCCAATCATTTTAACTATCACCCTTAAAAATCACAGACGTAATAAGCAAACCTGTGTGATCTAATGGATAAACATAGTATGGATGCGATGATGGCAAGGCGGAGGAATCTCTGAGCACGCCGAGGAGCAGTTGACGAAGAGCACGCCGGAGGATGGCGACATTGTCGTCGGTCAGTGGTGGATTAGCCACGGCTGCAGGCGAATCAACAGTGATGACAACAGATGTGGCTGGGGAGATGGGCTACTCGGTCTCAGTATCAAAGGTTTCTATCAAGGCTTGATCCAATGACTCCATGGGATAAAGGCGGTGGTGCGTGAACTGATGCGGAGACACGTGGGATCGATGAGAGCTGGAGGCGGTATCGTGTGTCGATGGCGTGTGAAGAGAAGCGGTGGCGGCGGAAGCCCTAGCTTTTTGGCGGCGGCAATGGTGGTGATCATGACGGCGGTGGTCGGAGAAGGGAGGGCAGCAGTGACGGCAACAGGAGTTTATATGTGTGAAATTTTTTTAGGGTTCTCAGGATTTCGGCTCTGATACTATGTAAAATATGAACGTGTGATTTTATTAATGACACAACAGGCCTATATATAGGCAGCATATACAGCATCACAAATGAAAATGGATTCTAACTAAGGCATACAAGAATATTCACAAAGTATCTCCTACAAACTCTTTCAATTTCTCCATCACTTTCATGATAGTATTCAGTGGTTAACTACAATGTAAATCATAGTTTAAGGAACAACTCTTTATAGAAATTATTACGGCTAAATGTTAGAATATATTATTTTATTTAAATATAATTGAGGAAGTCTCTTGAAAGGTGGCCTATTATTAAGTTATGGA
>JAUOBV010111409.1:0-12905 GCA_032360425.1 Rubia occidens | reverse complement strand
TATTATTATATATAACAAAAGTTATCGATGGTCAAACATTGCACGTAAAACGAGTGGTCAAACGGTGCCAATAAAAACAAAACAGAGGGAGTATATTATATCGGTTAAACATGCATGTAATATCTTTAAATACGTAATTAAAAATTATGTATATATAAAAAGCAAGGAATATAATAAGATAATGCGTGATATTATTTTGATCAGGTCATTTGAATT
This sequence comes from Rubia occidens, assembly GCA_032360425.1. Lineage (NCBI taxonomy): Eukaryota > Viridiplantae > Streptophyta > Magnoliopsida > Gentianales > Rubiaceae > Rubia > Rubia occidens. The sequence goes on along the minus strand of JAUOBV010111409.1, from coordinate 12,689 downwards.
ATTAATAAGAATTTACAAATAAAATGACATATTTTCTAAATTCAAAATGGTTAAAGTGGGAATATTTAAAGTAACAAGAAAAGTGTTACTTAATTGAATTGATAATTACACTTTACTTTTTTTTTTAAATGAAAAAAAAAAAAGTAAAGTGTAATTATCAATTCAAAGTGATAATTACACTTTACTTTATTACTTGTTCTTTTGAGGATACGTGAACATGTTTTGAATAGAGGTATAAACAACTTAGTGAAAAAAATTGCATATTCAATACACTAATGTTGTTCAACTGCTTTTATTATGAACTTCGGCCATAAGAAATATACACATGCAACAAAGAAATATGCACTTTTTTAAGCTAAAAAATACATATTTTCAAACCTTTTAATCAATATTTGACACTAAAATTAATTAACACAATCTATATCGTATTAAACTTGTTTAACGACTTACATACAATCCACGGCCGCACGGCGTATAATAAATCATGTATTAATAGAGACAATTTTTATTTTAACACACACATATATTATTTTGTTGCTTTAATCCATTTCATCATTAATCAAATCTGTACAATATCTACTTTTCTCAAAATCATGATTTTTCCTATTTTGAATTGTTGGTGTTACTTTTACTCGAGAATGTTATTTTGGCTTTCGTTTCCTTCCCTTTTATAAAGTTATCTTCCTCTAATCTTTTTTTAAGGAAACAAAATATGTTTCATTGATTTTCAGAATCGGCTACAAAAATTGAATTATGGCTCCCGGGAATGGAATCCAATGACTAATTTAGAATTTTGCGCTAGCTTACAGATAAAATTGTTTGAAATTAAAGTTATCAGTGGTCAAACATGCCTTGAATTTTTTTTATAGAAAAATGAAGTCGTTATTAAGAAACCAAAGACAGTACATTTTTTCAGCAAATGTCATTTAAAAATAGTTATGTGATCCGTGCATATGATTATTTAAGTTTCGTAAATTAGCATATATTCATGTTTTATATGAAACCTTTATTTACAATTTAAATATGTTTGTGATTAGTTATTGTTACCTTGTCAGAATAAAAGGAAAGGACGCTCCCACCCTCTAGAAAAATACCCTCAATCAAATCATTGGGGAGATCGTTGCTGCTCATCACCTCCGGCGTCTTCCTCCACCTCTACCACAACTCCACAACCATTGTATATCTTCCCTCCTCCCTAATCCCTACTCTCCACCCCCTCTTGGACCTTCCATTCGACGTTGCTTCGGCATTTTGAAAGCTCCTCCATCTACCAAACCCATATAACTTCTACAGGCTCTTCCTACCAACTCTCTCATTTTCAGGTTGGTGAAGGCTACCCATTGTAGTCGATTGTAGCTATGGTGGCCACATTGTGGGCATGGCATGAGACACACTTTTGAGCTTCATTTTATCGATAAGCGGGTTTAGAGATGTGACAGGCTTCTAATGTTTTAGGGGGTTGTATCCACAAATCAGGTGATTTTTGCTCAAGAGAGACTCCAAACTCATAGGTTGAGATACACGAGCCATTGTTGATGGACACACATTGCCATGGAAAGTCACGCTCCACTAGAGTCACTCACGTATAAATTATGAAAATACATTGTCTTTCAACGGTTGCACCAACCATCACCAAAGTTACGGCAAAAATATTTTTGAAACAATCACTTTCTCGAGAACACCAACAAAATGCTCAATGGTTGCTAGCCCCAATATCAGATTTAGTATCATTGCCCTCCAATGTATTGTGCGAGTAACCACCACCACCACCACCACCATCATTGCCGCCATAAAACTACCATTTTCTAATTTATCAAGATACCTAAAATGATAATATAAGGTATTGAAATATCGAAAATGTGCATGTACAATCCTTAATTTTCATAAGTGCGAATATAATTCTCATTTTTCAAAAGTGCGCAAATACCTAGGGTTCGTCTGAACTTTTGGTCAGTAATAATTTTCGTCAATTTTATATGAAAAGATTAAAATACCCCTTTAGTAAAAGATATATAAAAAGGTGAATGGTGAAGGGTCATATACCCCCATGGTTTCACTCCTTCACCATTTCCTTCATTTACCATTTCCAACACCAATTTTCTGTTGAGTTAAGTGTTAAAATAATCATAATTTTAGACTGAAAGTGTCAATATAACTCTGCAATTTTAGAAAATGCCAAATTAATTCTTGACTCCTCTCATTTTTTAGTCAACCATTTGATGGCTGGATTTAAAAAAGGACCATTTTACCCTCGTTAAAAAGAAAAAAATCCAACAATGTAAAAAGACGAATGTGCCCTCCTTCCTTTCTCTCCCTTGCTTTCCCCTTTCTCATTTCCCCAACAATTACGGATCAGGCTCAATTTCTTCCTCCTTTCTTTCCTCTCCTCCTTCTGCTCCAGCCGCCTGTCCAAATCCACCGCCGAAAGCCCCGGCTCCTGCTTCAACTATGTGTCCAGGTCCACCGCCGTATGAGCTCGCATAGCACCGACCATCTTAGGTTGGCACCGTCCAAAGTCTTGTGCAAATTTTAATTATTTAAATAGTGCTACTGTAGGTTAATTCTTTAAAAATTATCAAGAAATTTCTTGGTCATTTATAAACCTTTCTACCAAATTGAAATTAAAAATTAACGTCTAGTTTTCTCTGCATCTAGTCATTTTCATTTTTTGTAAATGTCACTTCAATTTTCAAAGGTCAAAATCATATTTTAGCAAAGTACCAAAACGGGGTGGAGTGGTGGCGGGCAGGAGGTGGTGGGGTTGTGGAGTCGAGGGGGGGGGGCTGGGTCAGGGATGGGGAGAACAAATTTCAGGAAGAAAGAATGAATTATGTCGGAGGGAGAGATGGCGGGGTGGTGGAGTTTGGGTGGAGCTTGGCAACGGGGGCGGTGGAGCTCGGGCGGTGGCTGACTATGGGGTGGGGAGGAACAAAATTCAGGAAGAAAAAAGAGGTGGTGGAGAGAAAAGGGCAATTTCGTCAATTTCATCTTGTCAATGCTGGAATTTTCAGGGTCAACGCTAAAATTAGGGAGTTATGTTTATTAGCATATTTTTTTGAAAGTTATGGTTAGTTTGACACATACAATAATTAATTAAGGTTAAATTAGTAATTTTTTAGATTACATAGTTATATTGGCAGTTTCAACCTAAATTTAGGGTTATAAATATATATTTTTTCTTTTTTAGGGTTTCCGCCACCTCCAAAAAGTCATCGCCTGCTGCCTCCACCAGTTGCCTTCAATGGCCATCGCTCCACTAGCATCTAAAAGAATCGAGTGCGGGTTTGAAAAGCTCCACGAAATTCGGTCTATCTCGGGTAATTAAACAGGACATTATATTTACATTTATCAAAGAACTGAGAACAATCAAAATATTTTTCCCGAGGCTTATATACAATCCATCTAATAAACAGTGGCCGAACTAGGAACGTATTTGAGGGGGACTAAATTATACCTACAAAAATAAAACATCTTTTTCCCCAAAGACGGAACAAAAACTTTTAGAGAGAGGAAGATGAAGCAAAAAGTCCCTTAATTGCCGGACCTGAGCCGAAACGGTTGCACCAGCTCGACCCTCTCAATTCCGCCTGGGCTAATAAATCACATGGAAACAAGTCGAACAAGTCCGAGAATGGTCCGGCCCATACGTATTCGGGTACCAAATTACAACCCGCGCCGCCCGAATAGCCGCCATCTTCAAAAGGCTCGATTTGTCTTTTACAGAGAACTCAACTTTCACCTGAAAGCAGAAAAAATGGCGACGAAAACAATGGCATCAATTTCATCCGGATTGGAAGCCATTGACGAGAAAAAGGCCAATCTCAGAAAAGCCCTAGAAGACCTTCACGCCGCTTCTTCATCGCTCCCTACGACGTCGTCTTCATCCTTATTCACCAATCTGAAATGGGACGATTTGGACGCCTACTTCACCTCCCTCCAATCCCATCTCCATCGCAAATTCTCCCTCCTCGAAGCCCAAAAGCTCGACCCGCCAATTGCCCCACCGGCAGCCGTTCCGGTCGAGCCGGAACCGGATGCCCCGGTTCTGAAGAGACCCGAATTAAAGTCCTTCTCTGAAAAGATGGACGCTATCGCGCTCAGGGATTACTTACTCGATCGCCCTAGAGAGCGGGTGGAAATTCGGGTCGAACTGTCCGACGCGTTAAAGCACGCGCCGAACCCTGCGAAACTGGTTCTGGACGCCACGGAGGGGATTTCCGGGTCGGGTTCGGGTTTGGATACTGCTGGGTTGAGGAGAGTGGCGGTTGTTTTACTAGAGGCGTTGATAGAGGCTAAGGTTGAAATTCCTCCTGAGGTTAAGGAAAGGGCTTTGGCGGTCGGGGTGGAGTGGAAGATGAAGCTCGGCGGCGGGGAGGCAGTGGAGGATTTGGAAAAGTTGTGCTTTTTGCACTTTTTGGCTGCGTTTGGACTGGTGGAGGGTGAGTCTTTTGATATGGATGAACTGGTTGAGTACGCTGTTGCGATCGCAAAGCATCGCCAAGCTATCGATTTGTGCCGTGTTATTGGATTTGGGGACAGGATTTCTGGTGAGTTTTTTAACCTAGTACGATTAAAATGCTTGTCTTTGTCTCCGGAACTCCAACATTGTTTAGTTTCTGCATCATGTTCTATATGGTTCTGAATATTCAGTAGTATCCTGGTAATTGAAGTATGTTGGTTTGCTGTTTTCATGTTTTTAAATCGGGCTTTTGTACGATGATTCGTAGTATTGATGTATGTTGATTTGCTGGAACTGTTCTGGTTGAGTTCCGAGGAACTGTTTATGGTTTGTTACATAATGCTGAAAGTTGGAATGTTTCTCTATGAGCATGCATTTGGTTTAATTGATATAATAGTGTGAGGTTAAGGTCTAAGCTTTCTGTTTTTTCGGGAAATTCTGTGTTCGTGAAATATTAGTTCTTTACCTGATTATTGCATTTGTTCTTGAATCTTACGGAAGCGATCTCTTTGTTTTTATTTTATGGTACAGATGTGATTCAGAAACTGATTGACCAGGACAAACAAATCCTAGCTATTAAGTTCATATTCCAATTCGAGCAGACAGACAAGTTTCCGCCAGTGCCTATGTTGAGATATTGTGCATTAGCGACCAGGAAAATAGCGCAGAGGGCTTGTAAGACTGGAAAGCACTTTCTTCAAGCATATGTAGGGCTTACGATGCACTGAGTAAACTAGTTTATTACGCCTCGATTAACTAAATTGTTTAATCGTCTCCTGCTTTCTTTTGTAGAATGAGGAGGCTGCGAAAGCAATTGGCGCACTTAAATCAGTCGTCAAGATCATCGAAGACTATAACTTGGATTCCCAGTTGCCAAAGCAGGTGTATGTAAATCGCATTGAGAAGCTAGAAAAGAAAAGGTCCACGAAGAAACGCCACCCCCCTACGCCTGGACAGCCGCCATCAAAGCAGCAGAAAGGTAATCAGGGCAGAAAGTTCAGGACAGCTGGTGCAGCAGCATTCCAACAGAATGCTGCCACTTTGGCCCATCAACCGATAGAACAGGCTCAGCCTCGTGTCCCGATGGCTGGTTTGTTAGCAGATCCATATCAAGCTTATGGCTTGGCCGGCTCTGTTCCTACCGTTACCCCCTATGTAGGCACATCTACTGACATATACGGGGTATCGAGGACTCATATGAGTTATTCTGGAGAAATGGATCCTTCAGTAACCAGTTTATACCCCTCGGAATCAGTAGTTCAACCTGGCTACCATGATAGCTCAGTAGCTTATAGTGGATACAGCTATCCACCTAAGTACCCTCCATCATACTATCCTCAGTAGTTTATAGTTGTGGATGGTTTCTTTCAGAAGAACCGTTTTCAGCTTTTGGTACACGTACTTAGTGCAGTGAACGCTTTTGATTTTCGATGATTAGTCATTTTTTCTTCCAATTAGTGATATCAGACACTACTTGCATAAACATATGAACCTTATTGGTTATTCAATTATAAGTACGGCATTAGCCTGCTTGCTTAAACACCGGATCCTATTTTGCACTCCTAGGCACTGCAGAACTTCGCTAGGACATTCTTTGGGATATCAAACTTGAAGAAACTCTTCCACTTAGATTGTACTGCTATATATCGAGTCTAGGTTATATTAAGAATGATTCCCTTGAAAAGGTTTAGTAATCTCGCTCTCTTTGCACGCACTCACACATTGAAGATATGAGTGTGTATCTCATCTCTAAAACCGTAGTACTACTTTTGTGTTGTTCATGCATAAGTTGGCCTGATTAAAGCACCGTCTTTTCAGGTTCTCGTCTTCGTTTCAACTCTGGAGTGTTTTTATTCATGTGTATTTAGCGATATTTGCAACGTCCTGTGTGTTTTATTTTAGCATGTTTGAGAAGTTGAGAAAAAGAATGAGTAGAAACATCTGATAGGCTGATTATACCCCTTGGTAATGCACTCTGGGAAAGAGCAGAAAGAAACATTGTCATGGTTCTTAGTCTATCTTATCCCAGTTGTGTTGTGGCGATCCTAACGCGCATTAGGTCGCTTTTCTGTTGTTGGATTCCCGTCGCCTTAATGTTTACACTGACAAGGCTCTTTCTTGAGAACTCGGTTGTGCATCGGGCTCAATGGTGACTAGGTGTTTTCATGGTTTAGCTTCTTGGAGGCCAAAAATAAGGTTCTGCTCTCTAGAGCTCATTGTTTACTGGAATCTATGAAAGGCCTCGAAGTTGCATTGATGGATGGATCACTTACTACTCTTTCATGTTTGTTTGTGATTTCTGCAGAATTTTAGTGTATTTGTGTTTGTTAGTTTTGAATGAATGACTCTGTTATTATGGTTATTTGGTACATTCTAAATAGGGATAAAACTAAGTTGTACTGTGAAAGAGTACATTTTATAATGAGACATTAGTCCTTTTTTGGACCTATTTACCTACTCTTCTTCATGATGAGGTTGGATTGGGCCCATAACAGAGAGAGTACCTCACATAAGCCCAAAACTTATCAATGTCTCCCTTTTTTCGTCGCCTAAGATCGACCTGTTTCACAGTTATTTTTTAAGTTAGGTTTGATCAACATTAATTTTAGTTACATAGATAACTTTAATATATAAAAATTAAGCGACAATAAGAATCTGATAATAATTCATGTGATGATATTGTTATTTATAAGCTATTTAAAATTTATGGGGAAATGTACCTTGGAAAAAAAGAGTTAATCTTAGGCCATTAGAGTAGTAATAATATGTGCATTGTGAGTTCTTTTGTTGGGCTTGGTTGTTAAAATCTTTTCTTACTCGTTTATTTATTAGGGTTAGAATTGTTTTTTGAGCTTTTGATGTTTGATGAAGGGACAACTCCATCAAGTTGTGGGACACATTATCAATCATAGTAAAATCAATTTGCTGCCATAATTATTATAGATACTATCCCGTGCAACCTCAAATTGCAGATTTTTTTTAACGGTTATAAGGAAACATGTTTGACCGTTAATATGTTTAACTACGTGTGATAATGGTAAATAAAAATTTAATATTTAGAAACTACTTGTTGAGACGAATCCAACATATAACATATGATAATATTATTATTTATATATCTATTCAATATGTGGTTAAAATTGAACAGTGAATAGTACCATAAATTGAAGTGCAATTTAAGCCGAGACAGAGGGAGTACTCTCTTCTCGGATAGATTAACAATTAGACTAATCACAAAAGAAACGTCTCATTTTTTTTATAATTTTTAAATTATTTATAAAATGATATTTTCGTATAAAACAAGATTTTGTGAAATCATTATTGGTGTTGTTGTAAATCAAAATTTTAACTCTCTACTTTTATTCCTATTTTTTAAAAAAAATTACTTCTTTTGTCGTACATTATTATTGTATTTTGTTGGATTCATAATGTATATATTAACTATTAAGTCTTTAAATTTTATTGTAATTTTCTTCGTTGTTATTAAGTTAATGCATATTAAAGATATTAACTACACATGCAATTAAAAATGATTATTCAAAAAACAGTGAAAAGGGAAAAATGAATTTTAAAAAGGATTTAATGGAGCACACTGTTTTACTAGTTGAGGAAATAAAAAGAAACCCTCATGATTACGAGATAAAAGAAATCCTCATAATTACAAGATAAAGTTTAGAAAAGTGGAAAAAGATATGAGATTTCTCTCTTAGTTGAAATATCTTTCAATGCAATCAACGGGGATAGAGTTTGTCATCAGCAATTAAAACAAAATCTAGCGTAGATATCACGTGTCATTGCTGTTATGAGGGGGAAAAGACAATTTTAATGCACATTCTTCCTTATTTATTTATTTAAGGGAAAAGTGCAGAAATAAAACTATCATATTGAGAAAGCGTAGGAATGGCCTTGTAAAATATGAAATTGCAGGAGTAACTCTATCTTTTAGTCAAAATGTGCAGTTTTACCCATTTGGCCTATTTCCGGCATTGGTCGATGAAATCCCGGCATTGACTAATAATGAAAAGACAAAAATACCCCTCTTAATAAAAACCCTAAACTAAAAGTAGAATGACCATTATACCCTAAACTTCTTCTTCAACCCTACACCTGAGCCACCACCACCGCCACCGCTCCTCCGAGCACTGCCACTGCCGATTCAGATAAGAAAAATTCCAATCAATCATTAAACAATCGAAAATTGTACAGGAATCAAAATCAAACTTCAATCCAATCAGCCAAGAACAATCACAGTGGAGCATAAAAACTATGTCCATAAAAAACCACATGCAGCCACCTCTTCTTGGTCGACCATCGCCTCCACCCCTTTCACCGATCCTTCCTCTCCCTGCAGCCACCAGGCCCACCACCACCTTTCCCCGCTGCTCCCTCTCCTCACCGCCACCACCTCTTCCCACTGCTCCCTACCTCACCGCCAAACCCTAGTTCTCCTGCCACCACCTCTCCCCACCACCACCACCCCTGCCAACCTCTCCCCGCTACTCCCTAGCTCGATCTGCCACCACCTCCTAGCCCTAGCTCCTCTCGACGTCGATCTGCTACTACCACCTCTCCCCACCGCCACCATCCCACCACCAAACCCTAGTTTCGCCACCACCTCTCCTCGTTACTCTCTAGCTCGATCCACCACCACCACCACCACCTCCTAGCCTTAGCTTCTCTCGGCATTGATCCCCTCGATCCAGAACCCGCCGCCCTACGCGCCCCCTAGCTACTTCCGACATCGATCCGCTCGATCCAAAATCCACCGCTCCACGCATCCCCATCGTTAAGTGCCTCTGACGTCGCATTATTGTGGTGGGGAAGAGAAAAGGAGAGAAAATGTTGAGCGGTGGTGGGGATTGAGGGCTGAGAGAAAAGGAGAGAAAATGATGAGTGGTGGTGGGGATTGAGGGTTCAGAGAAAAGGAGAGAAAATATGAGAAAACATGGAAAGGATAAGAATTTGGAGGCTATTTGTGTCTTTTCTAATTTAATTTTTTTGAATTTTTAATCCATGGGTAGAATGGTCATTTCATATATTTCCGACCAATTTGTCTGTTGACATTCTGGTCAACGAAATCCAGGGCTATTTATGCACTTTCAGATATTACAAGGTCATTTTTGCACTTTCAATCAAAATATAGGGTTAAAAACACACTTTTCTCTTTATTTAATACTCAGCTAATCGAGGTTTACTTAAGTAACGGATTAAATACAGCATAAATGGCACATGAGAAATGTGGATCCAAATGACAAGAATGCTTAGATAAATGTCTCTGATAGGAAGAAGAACGTGAATTATCACAACCTTTTGTTATTTATTTTTCAATAAGGTATAGGCCTTGTTGGTACATTACTGTTGTCATTTACTGATTGTTTAATTTGACTGATTTAACTAGTTGTTAGTGGTTATTAATGCTAATTATTTTACTTTAATTTGTGTTATGATAAGTTGTCAGGAAGAATTAAATGAGGGGACATTTACCACCGTTTTCTTTTTCAGAAATAACGTAAATTGTCTTAATCTTTTTACCGGTCAATTTTTAATGACAAAGATATATGACATATTTAGTAAATGACCGTCAGGAGTTACTTGTTACTTGTATGATTTGGCGATTTTGATTAGCTATATTAGTAGTTGTTAAGGCAAATTGTTCGACTAAAATTTGTGCAATAATAAATCGTCAAGAAGATATGAAAGAGTGAAAATGAACCTTTACCAATGATTTATTGATAGGCCACCGAATTACTCAAGTTTTCTTCATCAATGCAACATAGTTACACAGCTAGCAACCCTACTTATCTTCGTAATCACATTCAATCAAAACCAACCTATGATCACATTTAAAGCTAATTGTTTCATCTTATATGGACTTGAAAAGGGACGAAAAGAAAACACAATTTACACATGTATCATGTATGTGACATGTAGCATGGGGTTTTCCTCTTGTTTGGGTGGGAGTTGGGTGACAAAAGAGGTGGGATGAGAGAGGAATACAACATTCTTAGTGATTGATAAGGGCTAAAGGCATTGAATCCTTGATATGGATGAACCAAGACTCTAGTTTCTATGTAATCCCTTCCAGGTTAAATTGCACAGTAATCATTATCACGTTATTCAAAAAACATGTTTAACTGTTAATATGTTTACCCACATATATTATCGATAAATAAAAAGTTGATATTTAGAACTACTTGTTACGCTGAATTTAACAATAAACATATGATAATATTGTTGCTCATATATCTATTCAAATATAGTATCAAATTTTGATGGAGAATAGTGTCAAAAAAACAAGTGAGCAATTTATACTGGGACGGAGGGAGTATCCTATTCCATAGATCTATCATGAAATTTGCTACTTTAGGCTATCAATTTGAGTCAATTTTTTTTAAAATGTAACATTTCCTTAAACTATGGAACAAATGACCACTGAATTAGGACTAAATGCAACATATTAAATTTTTTTAAGTTTTAAAAGAAAAATAGGGACTAATATGAGATTTTGCTTCAAATGATGCAGGCAACTTAAAGGATATACTCCATCCGCCCCACTATTAACTTCCTATTTGTTTTTCACGATTTTCAATGAGCATGTTTGACCGCCGACCGCTACCTACCTCTAGACACCTAGTCCTACTTTCATTTGTGAAGATTACGTTGAGCGCACTTAATGCTAGGGGATGTAAACGGATCGAGGTGAGATCCAGTAGTGGTGTGCTCGTGCTCGATCTCGAAAAAAATTACTATGTACGTGTTCGAGATCGAGCTCGTTTGAACCCAGATAATTTATCTCGATCTCGTGATTGATTGTTTGTGATCTGCTCGAGCTCGGTTCGTAACTCGATCGAATTCGAGCTCGGGCGAGATTGGCTCGTTGAGCTCGTTACCTTCGAATGAGCCAATACAACCGTCAAATTTAAACAAATTTGTAAATAAAAATAATATGGTTATATAGAAATTGTAACTTTAGAAAAAAAATTGTGCCGATATAGCCAAACTTCCTAATTCCGACATTGACCAAATGATTTCCGACATCAATTGAATTATTTTTCCCATTTCAACCCTCTTTAAAAAAAAGTAACATACAAAAAAATTTGTCTGGGCTTCGTCCTCCCTCACTCCCGCCACCACTTCCTGCCCGCCCCCACCAGCCATCCTCCCTCTGCCACCAGCCCATTTCCCCAGCCCCAGAGAACCTTTTTCAATGTTCAATTCTCTAGCTCTATTCATACAGCCCTATGCTCTATCTCTGACGACTCACCCTCGCCGCTCACCGCTGTCTCTCATCCCCCTCGCCACCGCCCATCGTCGTCTCTCCCTCCCCCATCGTCGCCGTTGGAAACCCTAGACCCAACCCCATCATGGATGAACGTCTTCCGCCAATAAGTTTCGTTGTGTTCAACGTCCGTTGTACCCCCACCATCGCCCAACCGTACTCGCCGTTATTCCCAAACGTCTTCGTCGTTGACACTATCACCATTCAATGTCGCCTCACTGTACCCGTCATCGTCCCCAAACGTCTCCGTTGTTTCCACCTTTGTCGTCGCCCTTCACCGCTCTTCCCCCACCTCCGGTTAAACACCATTGTAGCCCACCGTCGCTCTCGCCCTCCACCCTATCCCCCCTCGTCGCGGCCCTCCTCCTCTCAGAGACGACCTCTCTTCCCCCTCCTTTATCCACCGTCGCTGCGACCCTCCTCCTCTCAGCCCCCACCGCCGCTCATCCCCACGCCCGCTTAGACCCTAGCGCTACTCAGCGAAGCACCAAAAAATTGAGACCTTCACTCCATCATGCCTGCTCAGACCCTAGCCCCGCTTGCCCTCCTTCGGTACCGACAAATCGAGACCCCTCCTCCTCCCTAGCCCCGCTCAATCCCGCCATCCCACCACCCCACAGGAAACCCTAGATTCTCCTGGAAAATTTCAAAGAAAGAAGAAGCGGAGGAAATGAGTTGAGGAAAAAAAGGAAATGAAACTGAGGAAGAACGGGTTTTTTTATCAGGGCAAATTGGTCTTTTCAACAAAATCTGACCACAAAATGGTTGACTAAAAGTCAGCGAATTTAAGGATTATTTTGGCATTTTAGACTAAGGTCATGATCATTTTTAGGGGTGGCAAATGGGCGGACGAATCAAATACGGGTTGGGTAAAATGGATAATTAAAAAATATGGGTATGACCCATTTTGACCCATTTTATGATGGTAAAATATGGGTCGGGTCAAAATGG
>JAUOBV010111302.1:0-12907 GCA_032360425.1 Rubia occidens | reverse complement strand
TTTATTGTAAATCTTGTGTTTGTATGTTAAAATTTTGACACTTTATACATGTTGACACTAGTTAGTGATATTTTATTGTAGAATTTTAATTTTATATTTATACTTAAATTTGAATTTATATTTTTGTTTTTGTTTTTTCAACATGATGTTTTAAAACTTAATATCGATTTTTTTAATATTAGATTTTATTTTATTTTTAAAATCAAATATTAGATTCATATTTAATGTATGTCTTGATGTTTTAATTGTGTGAATTGTGTTTTTTAGATTTTAATATTGATGTTTCATTTATTTTTCCCATATTAGTTTTACATTTTGGTGCATAATTTGATATTTTAAAATTCACTCATGTTTTATTTGATGTTTAATTACTTTTATTTGATATATTTTATATTTTATTTTATTAATATTTTAATTTGATGTATTAAGAGGACTTGTCACACTGCTGCTACAATTGAGAAGGAAGGAGGATTCGTAAATTTTCAGCAGTGATGTTTTAGATACATTTATTGACGTTTCTCGTTTTCACCTTGATGTTTCATGTTTTAGCTTTTAAGTGTTGTTATATGTGTGTTGGTGTGATGTTTCTATTTCAGCGTTTGATGCTTATTGTGTTAAGTGTGCAATTGATGTTTAGTTTTGGTTGTGTGTGATATCTTAGGGTTTTGTTTGTCCACTGTTGCTGCAATCGAGAATGAAAGAGGATTTGTAATTTTTTGTTATTTTGCAGATGTGATGTTTTAAATACCGTTGTTGATGTTTCAGGTTTTATGTTTGATGTTTAGGTTTTAAGTACTGTTATATGTGTTGGTGTGATGTTTTAATTTCAGTATTTGATGTTTAAAGTATTTTAAGTGTGCAATTGCTGTTCAATTTTGTTGTATTTGATTGCGTTTGATATATTAGGGTTTTTGTTATGATTTGTGGTAATTTTTGTGTTGTTGTTGTTGTTTCTTAGATGTCTAAGAACGCTTACCCACTGTTGGTGAAGTCAAGAAGGAAGGAGCATTTGTAAGTTTTGTTTTTTTGATATTTTTGATATTGTGGTTGATGTTTTAAATACTGTATTTGATGTTTTACAATGTAACTGTTAGTCATGTGCTCTGTGCTATTGTGATGTTTTAATTTCAGATATTGATATTTTTTATTAATGTATGTGATGTTTTAATTTCAGCATTTAATGCTTGTTGTGTTTTCATGCATAATTGTGCAATTGGTGTGTCGTTTTATCTATTCAGTAAAAACAATGTTCTAAAACAATCACTTCCTTTTACAGTTCCATTCTATAAAACAACCGCAGAAACAATCAGATGCATACCATTGAATATTGATGGGGCAAACAAATATCAGTAATCAAAGCCAAAACTATAGGGATACCCATGGCCTGCACTTCCCAATGATGATATTATCTCCATCATCACCATAACAAACAAGCACCAAATCTTCTCATCATATAAATTCATATTGCCGGAATCATCATATATAAGGACGTAACTTTTTCATTCATCCTCAAAACACTTCAACTAGATATTGAAATTCGTCAATTTCAAAGGGCCAATGTTACTTCGCTAACTCCAGATCTGTCGATTGTAGCAGCAGTGTCGTTATCCGGACATGGCGGGACTCATCGAAAATTGAGCTTCTCTTCTGCGCTCAGGCACGTAGGTTCCTCTGATCCGCGGTGAAGTCACGGCTTTGATTGGAAACCTCGGCGAGACGGAGTTCTCGGAGTGCGGAAACTTTGATTTCAACAAGACTGGGATTTCCCCTTTCTATTTCAACAATTTTCAATTCATACCCTTAACTTTAGTGCGTTTTACATTATTGACCCCGAGCTAAAAATAATGATAATTTGAACCCCGAAATTGAAGAGCTCCTACCATGTATTTTCAATATTTGCAATTAGTATTTGGTCTTATCATGAGACGGTCTCGCAGAAGACGAACTCTAGAAATACTTATAAGAATGACGAGGATGAGTTAAAAGACTGATATTCAGTTCCTATGATTATAGGTTATAAATTCACCGGAGATTCTTGTAGGTTTGATGGAATTTTGAGAGTTGTGGAGAAGGATGCAATACCTTGGAATACAATGGTGCTTCCGTCCAAAACTTAAATTGCACAGAATCTTTTTCATGATATTTAAGAAATATGTTTGACTGTTAATATGTTTAATTACGTATGATAACGGTAAATAAAGAGTGGATATTTAGAAACTACTTATTACGATGAATTCAACAATGTCACATACGATAGTATTATTGTTTATGTATTTATTTAAATATGTGATCAAAATTCTACATTGCTAACCATAAAATTTTATGGTGGGAGACAGGGAGTATGTAAACTTGCTGGCCGAAAGTGAAAAGAGTTGTGTTGTGGTTTTGATGAGATGTATGATTGTGTCAATCTCGGTGCTAACAAGATTATTATAAGGGTTGAGATTATATATTTGGCGTCTCCGATTGTTACAAACTTGGGGATTGACATGATTTTATGTATTAGCAAATGTTGTATGTTAAAGTGTTGGACAAATCAGATCCTGTCATGTGTTGTACAAATTATATATTTAGTAAAGTGGGGTATTTTAGGAAGTAAGGAGTGATTTGTGGAACACGTGACAAAATCTAATTTGTCCAACATATTAACATACAACATTTGCTAACATATAAAATTTTCCGTGATAAAAGTGGCTCGTGCCCTTTTTCCACTGAAAATGTGTTCATTTTCATCCTATGGTTTATCAAATTTACAGTACTCCCTCTGTCCTAAGTTATTTTGCAGAAAGAGAAAGTTAGATTGCAAAAAGAAACAGTAGAAATTGGACATATGTGACTTGAAAAAGCTGGTAAAAATCATGGAAAAAGTTAAAAAGTAAAATGTAAATAGTGCTTCGGAAAATGGAGTAAACTTGCTTTAAAATTAATCTGGGAATTAAAATTTTCCATCAAAAGTAATCTTTGGCTCCAAAAATTTCAGATTTAGAGCCAAAAACTAACTTTTCACCTGCTGTTCATTAAAGTTTAAAATTTACAACAACAACTATAAATACAACATATATTACAACACCAACTTCTAACCCAATTAAATCCAAAAAAACTCAGAAAAAATTTAACTGGCCCATATCTGAACCCTCTTCCTTCTTTCGTTTTTCATCACAGAGCATAGGGGTTGTGATGGTAGGCAGAAACTTGACAGATGAACAGAGCAGGAAGTTGCCCATTTTCTTCTCCAGAACATTAAAATGGGCAAATAAAACACCTTTTGTGTGTTGAGGGAGCAGTAAGGTGGGCTGTGTCATTAAGAACCATCAGCACGATCTGGGCACGAGTGAGACAACAACTGAGCAAGAGCGAATCTATGAATGCCTGCTCAAGAAGACACTGGCAGTGATGCCCCAATAAGAACCCAATCGACCTCGAGGCATTAATGGCGCTTCCACGAAGAGAGGCGAACTTGTAGGAGCATAGTAACAGGTCAACATATGGGTAACAGCACAGTTCAGAGAGCAATAGTAAACAAAGAAGTGAGGAGCCACACTAAATCCGTACATCCAAGTTTAACACAATCATGCAAAGAATCAAGGTTGGAATCACTAGTGTAGACCTGGGCGATTAAAGGCGGTTCTAACAGACCAGAGAAGTCACTTTGTAATTGACTTCTCTAACTCCACCTTTGATCCAATACGTTTAAAGGCGGTTTCGAGAACCGTCTTTAAATGTGACCAGAGAAGGAGGTTATTTACTGCCTTTGGCAAGGTGGTAGAACCGCCTTTAATAAGTTTTGAACTCGGAACCGCGTCAAGTTAGTCGGATCCACATAAGAGTTCCGAATTTGGAACAATTATTTAGTTCCGGTGGATAAAACATTCTTGGACTGGTGGTTTGAGTTCTGACATTCCCTCCCTTTTATGTTATATTTCTTTTTTATTTTTTCCCGCTACATCACAAGTTCCGAATTCGGGACTAGTACTAGGAAGTTGAAGTTCCTGAGTTGGGGGTGAAGTCGGACGTTGGAGTTCCGGATTTGGATTGATAATCCCGACAGAACCTGGATTGATAATCTAGACAAAACCTGGATTTTCAGCCCAAAAATCAGAATAAATTCATTTTATATTTCCGAATTCAGAGTCTAAAATAGGGGACTATGGTATGACAGATAGGAAATAGTTCCGAACTCGGAAGTGAAATCGGCTTGCAAGGTAATTTTTGGAATTTCATTAATCTGGCTCAATATTAGCCTCAAAACCCAAATCCAATTGCCATCAATTTACAAACGCATCATCCCAGATAACAAAAATGTATAGATACAGCTGAAATTACATCTATCTACTATATATAGGAATATAATATAGCAAATCCTATTTCGCCCCTACCATATAATTTTCCTATCATTAACCCACTACCTGATTAGGGATTTAAGAAAAATCTATAAACAACTCTATACAAGCAATTATCTATAGATAGGAATTGAAATCTATCAAAACTCTATTCCATAGAATAATTTCGATGATGTTGAGATTTGGGGCACACTACCTAGGTTTTTCGAGAGTTGCAGAGCACACATGAAATAGATCCCGGGCCAAGCAATTTCTCGCATAATTGATATCATCCTGTGAATATGACTTGTAGTCCTCTTGAAAAACTAGTGGATATCATAGTAGAATTCGTTACTTTGGGTTTATTGAGTAGTTAATCATTTTTAGACAAAGTTTAGTGTGGACGTATATTTAATACTCACGTTATCAATTTTCATGTAATTCAACTGGACATCTTTGACACACTCGGTTGCGTATAACATAACGTAATAGCCACGCTCCCATGGTTATTGTACTTATTTGCAAAGAATAAATTGTGGATATACGCACTGATTTTCAAAAAAAGTTGAAAAAATTATAGCAGAGAATTGCACCTTGATTTGGACTACCTTCATTTTTTTTCGTGACACTAGGTTCATTGAGTGCATTCTCCAAAATGTCTACAAATGATTCGGATGGTTGAAAGTGCAACGGATCCAACCAATATACATGCTTCTCACTTGGGACAATCAAAATCAACCTCCAATGGTCTTTGCAATGAAATGTCGACATGTACCCATTAATTTCCTAACTTAAATGACTCATGAAAGTGTACAAAAATTAGAGTAAGAAACCATCACCTCTCAATGAAAGGTGCAATGAATAGTTTCTTGTCGCTTTGCCTAAGGCTTTTGCGTACATATTCAATCCTTTCAGCCTTGAAAATTCAATTTCTTGAGTCATTATCGGACATAGATACCTGACTCATTCCTTGTCTTTTTGATTGAAAAAGTAGTACATGTGCCTTATACAAGATATTTAAAATGTTAAGCACGAGTAATTTTTGGCGTCTAATATAATAAGAAGAAAGCTGAACGTACAATAGGAATAGTGACATTATGGTTTAGTTGATTTGGTCACACCTCAAAATCAATCCACATCACGATGATATCCCGACTTTGACCAAAAACACACTCTTTGCCCGAAAATGTGTATGTAGAGTTACATTCGTGTTCGGTGATCCAGTCATACAATATGCAGACGAAATCTGAAATTTCTTTGCTATTTTTGCTCTTTACATTGGTTCCCGTGCATTCTTCAATGCGGGAAAATTTTTCTTTGGCGTCGTTGCTCGGTTCACTTTCAAATGGCCGTCTTTTGTAGGATCTGCGTAAACTAAACACCTTTGCCATGGGAGAAACATGCCTTGGGCTAGTCCCACAGTCTTGTAATCTCCTTCCGAGAAGGGAAAATTGGCATTGTGGACTAACGGTTTCTCCAACGCTATCCTAGAAATTTCATCAATGATTGGTTTTGAATGATGATGCCACATTGCTTCATGAAGAATACTGTCGGCTACGTGTAGTGTTCTTGTCATATCACCAATTTCAATAATTATTTTTGCATAAATGTGAAGGCTACATTTAATAAATAATTGTTAGTTATTTGTATGCAAAAATTAAACACATAATAAATTTTAATTTTTTAAACCTTTTTTGGTGGATAAGATGGCATTGTCGAGATTATTTTCTTTAACTGTCTCTGGGAGTATTGGTTTACGGTTAACCTCAATATCGCCCGGAGAAAGGTAAGACTCTCTTGACGGGGGTTCCCAATCACTAGTGAGATCTTCTAGATTGTCCGGTAAAGGGAGACCGGTGTGCTTGACCAACTTCTGAATTAAAATTTCTTGTTGCTCTATCCTTTTATCTCATAGTTGAGTTTCCTTTTGCAAAGTGTGGGCTCTTGATGGCTTTGCCCTGTCAAAACAACATTTTATCCCGAAAGAATTTCTTCTTGACATGAATGTATCCACTCCCCTTACATTTTCGGGGTGGTCGGATTTGTTGGTAGCCTCGCATAATATGTCATGTTTACCGGTTGGCAATAATCGACCTTCAATTTCATCTTGTTTCAAATTGGCCCGTGAAAAGAGAACAACAAGTAAAATTTCGACGATAATCAACAAATGCATATGATATTATAAAAATAGATTTTTTATTAGGTTTACCACTCATTCCGCCAATTTAATCTCACTCTCCTTTACACCCACGATCACAATGTACACCCGACGAGCTCAAACAGATATTTATATTAGAATGACCAACAATAGACATTAATAAAAGTGATGGAAGTGAAGAATAGTTACCTCACAGATGGGATCGTTTGAAGAACACCAACCCTATGTAAAAAAATGACTCTTCAAAACCAAACTCAATAAATTTTATTGCCATTTGTAATCCGAAGTTAATCATGAGCATATATTTAGGATTACCTAGGGTTTTGATTTGAGGATGATGATAAAAAGATGATTTAGGGAAAGGGAGAGGGTTTTGGTTTATGTGTGTGTGTGTGTGTGTGTTTGGGGGGGGGGAGCTTTCGCCCAAACTAGGTTATTTATGACCCTTTAAAAAGTATTTAATGCTGCCTCCTTTTTCCCCAACGAACACCTGTTATGAACTCGAAATAGGACTACGACACAGTTCCGAG
Source organism: Rubia occidens (assembly GCA_032360425.1). Classification (NCBI taxonomy): domain Eukaryota; kingdom Viridiplantae; phylum Streptophyta; class Magnoliopsida; order Gentianales; family Rubiaceae; genus Rubia; species Rubia occidens. The sequence continues at coordinate 5,900 of JAUOBV010111302.1, read as the reverse complement.
CTCGTAAGATTATCCTAGGTTTAGATTACAGACAAGAACTTGTTTTGAGTTTGGAATTGGTTATTGGTATTAAAACAAATTACCGTGTTTTAGAGAAAATCCCCAAATCGACTACATTCATACAAACTCTTAGTTAGAAGGAGAAATAAATTCCAAACTTGTAACTTGGTCAGAATCAATCGGATAATCCATTCAATGGCCAGAAATCGAGGTGGAAGGACAAGCAATCATTGAAATGCTAACTCTCAGAGTCATCAACCTTACACTGAGATTGGGGTATCTACAGAGTTCTTCAACGAAGAAGCCGAGAGAAGGTATGTTGATTTCCTTCGAATATGTAAATTTACAAATCCTAAGATAGTTCGTAGTGAGGATGTTAAGGAATTGTCAATAGGCTACATACTCCATTACTTTAAAAATTAACACACGGAAAAATTGATGACCTTATAGGATAACGTTAATTTTGATGAAGTGGTTTGCAAATAGGGAAGCGATGAAGGTCAATGGAGTGATTGTTTTTGCAAACCAAATACACTATAAATTCCGTCTTAGGTTTCCCATACACTGACCCAACTAAGTTACGTCTTGATACACCCGATGACCCCCTAGATATTTTTCCTCAACAACAATGGTCTGTAGTTACTGAGGCCAACCCACTTTTTTTGGTTGCCATGGCCGAGAAGTACTTCCATAGGGTAGGTGGTGGGCCAGGACAAGCCAAGAAGTACGATGTGAAGGTGTTAACAGTTGAACAAATGTTAGTTTACGAGTAGATTGTCTTGAACGTTCTTCCATCCGGTGGCCAGGCTTGCGAGCTCACTATCAGCAACCTCATATTTTTCTACTATATGATGAAGGGGATCTCGATTAACCCTGGATTCACTATAGTGAATTACACGTTAAAGGAAATGACGAGTAGAAAGAAGGATCTCCCCTACAGAGGGTTAATCACAACATTGATTCAATAGTTTGGGGTTCAGCCGGTAGACATGACATTACTCTTGGAATTTTATAATCTTAGCTTGTTTCATCATAAGAAATTGACCCAAGGTGATTACGAAAAGTGGAAACCAAAGGAGGTACCGGGTGCTACCACTAAGGCTACAAAGAAAGCGAGAGATGTGCATCTGGATATGGTTTGGTCATCGAATGAGTATATAAATTCTTTGTCATAATTTCTCATCATATAAAAATAATTGGATTCCTGAGGATGTTATTCAAACTTCGTATTTGATGTTTAATTTGTAGGAGGGGCGCGTTCTTGGAAGACTAATATTAGCCGGTACTTGTCATGCATCCAAAATAATCTGTAAAAAGTAAACGCGGAGCTCGCAGCCCTAGAAGTCTGCCATGCCAATTCTGTTGCTTCTCCAGGCTCACAGTTGGAGTTGAGTGACGATGATACAATGCCCAATTTTGACCCCCTAATGCTCCGAGGAAGAAGAAGAAGCTGTTGAAGACAATGTTGATTCCAAGGCGGCAAAGATGCTTGAAGAATTGAATTCGAAGTTCAATCACGGACAAAAGCTATTTTAGATTAATTTGTGGTCTAATGTTACAATCGAATTGTATTTTTATGTTTTATGTGCTTTTGAATTTTATACAATGAGTTTTTGCTTTTGATGAATGTAGGTTTTTGGTTCCTATGTGAGCGGTATTTCCATACTTCGGAAGTTAATTTTCAAACACGATGACATACACAAGCAGAAGCTATGATTTTGACAATAGGGACGGACAAAGTTCCGAGTCCGAAATAGTTTCCTGCCTTTTTATTTTTTTAGCCGACTGAGTTACGAGTCTAGAACGTCCTCCCAACTATATGAAAAATAGTTGTAGTCAGAACTTTCGAATCCATGGCTTGAATCCGGAGTAAACCTACCCTTTCTCGCAATGGTTTTATTAAGAATTTTTTTCGTTATAAGTCCGGAACCAAAATTACAAATTGGGGGGAGGGTTTAGTATCCTAACATAAAATGCCATTTTGAGCTCTTCTCACCGAATGTTGGTGTATCTTTTAATGCTGCTATTTTTTCCGAACTCGGAACCAACATTCCGAATTGGGGTGTCACATCCGTCGTAAACATGGTATTGTGGTAGTTGTATTTACTAGAATACTCATTTAAATTTTTAAATCACCCAATCAGTTTTGAATTCAGAACTGGTTTAAATGTATAAAAAATGGGCAAACACATTTGCCCCAAATTGAAAACCCTAGGATTCGAAGAAATAGAGCTTTCAGCGTTGGAAAACAAATCCTTCGTCGATTATTTTCAAAGTAGCACTAAAAACAGAATGTTTAGATCCTTCATACAATGCCGTCATTTTGTCATTATGCAACGCTTCTTGGACCTCGGGTTTACTATGGAATTCTCTAGAAACATCCTTTACCATTTCTTCTAATTCATCCAAACATCATCTATTTTATTTGAATCAGCGTTATGATTACCCGTGTCAACCTCGCCGTGCCATACCCAGTGAGTGTAGCTCATTTGAAAACCTTTCACGTTAAGATGCCCACGCATATTATTGCTACCCAAATATACGTCATTTCTACAATCTTTACATGGGAAATATTGATGTGCTCAATTTGTATCCCATTTGTAACACATTTGAATCTAATTTTGTAATAGATTATGTACTTAATCGAAGAGAAATTGACATTTTATAAATTAAGGAGTTAGGATGAATTTACATGTTTTATATCCTAATACTTTAATTTATGAGTGTTATATATGTTTTTGAAGTGATTGGGTTTGGAAGAGATCAAATGTTGAAGAACAGAATGAAGAAACTTGAAGATTGGAAGTAGAAGGCCAATTTATTGGTAGAAACTGGCTGAGTGGGCAGCGTTTTCACTGTGGGCCGAAGGACACTGTTGTGGTCCATAGCCGGTCAACAGAAGCAGAGGCGAGTCAAAGGCAGCTCTGCAGCCTGCATGACCCTGTTGCGGCCCGCAGTGATCAAGTTGGGCTGAGGCTATTTAAGCCATTTCAACCCTTTCTTCCACATTTTATTTTCCTACTCGAATTTTCCTCTCAAAAACCCTAGATTTCATTTATTGCTTCATCAATTCTCAAATTTTTACCATGGAATTTTTTACTTTTGTTATGAGTTTAGCTAATCTAGGCTAAATACACAATTGGGAGCAATTGATAAGCATTTTTAGTATGAATTTGTGAGATTTGATTTATCCTATTTTGTGCTTTTATTATCAAGTATATTTTGTGCTTTCTTGTGTAGTTAATGCATGATTTATACTAGGATGATCAACTAGTTGGTGATTGTGAATTAATTATCAGCTAGGGTTTTGGTCAAACCCAGGATACTTTGACTTTTTGTCGATGTGATTACCGTTAGTTGATGTAAGGTTATAATTGGGTGTGACAACTAATTATGATTATTGATTGATGAAATTGCTTAGATTTGAGATGAATTTTAATAACATCTATTTTGTTATCTTTTTGTTGGAAGATTGCTATATTTAGGTATGTTTACATCATAAGGGTCATAAGGGATTTAGATAACTGTTTTTGGTTTTCGCATCTAAATCCTTCACTTTGTAACCTAGTTTGAGTCTAGCGGATTTTTGGCCCTTAAGAGCATCTAGATTCATTTTTTTATCTTATTTTTTAGATTGCTCGTAAACACTTTGGAGTATTTTATTGAAGGTCATTCGCAAGAATGGTAGAAGATTGAAGGCCACGAGTCAAAATGTGGTAGAATATAAAAGGGTCCGAGAAGGAAGATAAAGAAGCGGATGAATTGTGATCTGAAAGTTTAAACCAAGTTCTGGAAACAATCCGAGAAGAACCAACCTCTGAGGGTGGTACAATTGGATTCGTCTTCTCGAGCACTATAAAATTGACTACAGGAACTCTCAAAACGGATCAACAGTTCACTCGTAGGCCGTAGCGATGGAATTTTGAAGAGAAGGCCAATTATTCTGAAAATTGGTAGAAGGTGGGCAGAACACTTGACATTGGCCGTGTCAAATTGACACTGGTCGTGGCCACTGACCGTGTCAAGTGTCCCAGCAACCATTTTTATTGCTTTTCACTTTTAATTCTTAGCCTATAAATACTCTCATTCTCTCCCCCATTGAAGAACGAATTGGATGCTCTTCAAAACCCTAGTTTGCATTTACTCTTCCATCTTTTCTATTATGTTTACCATGGATTCTTGTAGATTTTTTATGGGCTTAGCTAATCTAGGCTAAATATACTCTTGGGGGCAATTGGTGAGCATTTTTAGTATGAATTGGTGAGATTTGATCTATCCTATTTTGTGCTTTGATTATCAAGTATATTTTGTGCTTTCTTGTTTAGTTAATGCATGATTTAGACTAGGATGATCAACTAGTTGATGATTGTGGATTACTTATTTGCTAGGTTTTTGGTCAAACGCGGGATACTTTGAGTTTTGTCGATGTGATTATCGTTAGTTGATGTTAGGTTATAATTAGGTGTGACAACTAATCATGATTATTTATTAATGAAAATTACTTATATTTGATATGAATTTGAATGGATTTGACTAATTATCAATGTGGCTCACTAATAACGATTAGCATGAAGGCCGATCCTCGCAGTCATTATTAGTAGATATACTCGTGCTATCCCAATATTTCTCGCTTGTACGATATTGTGTTAGTTGTATTGGTTCTCAATGTGTATTGCTATTCTCGGGAAAATCTATGATGCCGATTGTCTAGGGTGACCCGAGGGTAAGGGTTATTGTGTGGCACCGATCACTCGCTCTAGAGAGGAGAAATATCTTCACCCGAAAGGTGTTGATAAGTTCACCAAAATATATGATTAATGCATAAAAATATGATGATTAGTCGATGACCAAAGCATAACTAGAAATGAAAAACCATCTTCTCCCAAGACTCGTTATAATCTTTATTTCATATTTTGTACTAGTGTGATCGTATTTGCATTATTCTCTATAATTGTATGTTAATTTAGTAGTTTAAATTAAGCGTAGTGTTTTTCAAAACCAAAATCCCCCACTTTGTTACCACACACATAGAGTGACTTCTTCGTGTGCTTTTTAACTACGTTTAACACTCGATAAAATCCCATTTTCTTTGTGGATGACCCCGACTTGCTAGTATCTTCTTTCTAGTAGTTAGCCGCAATTAGGGCATATACATATTATCTTTGAGAGGCACGACGGAGGCTTCCCACAATGCCTCTAAAATGCCGCGTCCATGTTTTTGTGCATCCAATTAATGTCCAATGGGTTTAATTGTTCTGCCTCTCCATGTCATATTAGATGAATATCCCCAACATTTGCCCTTTTAGGCACACTTTGCTAGTTGGTTCATTATTATTTCTAAGTCATCCTGTAGTGAGTTTGGGTCAATTGTTGATCTTGGTTCCCACGGGACCTCTTCGTGGTCCATTGTTTGTGTATCCTTGATAATCACTAATATGTTCTCCACCAATAGTTGATGTTTCTCTATTGTTGCTTTGTTCCTTGCACACCAAATTTCTCAAATAATTATACATGTTAGGTCGATGTCTTCTTTTTTCGGTGCAACCTTGAACCATTCTTCGAGCCATGCTCCTAATTGCAACGGGGTATCCTGTCTAAAGTCAAAACCTAGCCTGGACCAGATGCTCCTTGCAACCTCGAATTCTAGGATCACGTGTGAGGGTGTTTCAACTTGTGTTTGGCATATCTGGTATAGAGGTGACCCTTCCATACCTCTGGTTCTTAGGGTTGGTCCTGTTGGTTAAGAATTGTATACGTCTCTATACTCGGAATTTGAGTTTTTCTAGTGCCTTTGAGTGCCATAACTTCTCCTGAATTTTTTTACCTTTTCTGGTGGCTGGTCATATGGATGACTTTTGTCTCATTTTAGCTACTTATGCTTCATGCTACCCCCAATTTTA
>JAUOBV010111197.1:0-12911 GCA_032360425.1 Rubia occidens | reverse complement strand
TGGTGTACTCCCTTTGTCCCACCTCAAATTGCAAGGAATCGTTTTTACGGTTATTAAGAAACATGTCTGACCGTTAATATGTTTAACTACGTATAATAACTGTAAATAAAATTTAATATTTAGAAACTACTTGTTACGATGAATCCAACCATATAACATATGATACTATTATTGTTTATATACATATTCAAATATGTGGTCAATGTTGGACAATGAATAGTAACATAAAGTGAAGTGTGCAGTTTGAGCTAGGACAAATGGAGTATATTTTTATGAATGATTATTGGGTTACATATGAAGGATTGAATAAAAGTGAAATAAAATTCAAGAAATAGATTATAGATTGAAAATGAAATGCATGTAAATAAATGTTGTCCCGAATTTGAATAATTTTGTTTTAAAAAATTATTGAAAAGTCAGTATAACAAAATCTGCTACCAAGAACGATGACGTGAAAAACTAAATGCCCAACACCATTTACCACCTCGAAATATAATGTGTCCCCAACCTGGAGTTCCTCTTCATTAAGAAAACTACTAAACCCCTTCGGGATCATGGTCTTGAACTTCCTGTTCCCCGAGTAGTGCATGTCAAACTCCCTTCCGTTGCAACGCAACACAATGGGCGACTTGTATGGCGTCTGGTCTGGGATGTACTGATTTATAAACAAAAAACACATTTAGTAAATATGAAAGTAACTTATAGAAAAAGTTAATTGAAAATAAAATACATGCGTAACAGGGAGGACTTACCAAAATTGGAACTGCACCAAAGTTTGTCTGGGTCAGAGTGTGGACAAATTTTGGAATGACATTCCCGAATGTGGTCCATAAACAACGACTCGCATCCGAATTGCTCGAGATCTACATTGGTCAATGAAATTGTTTATAATATAATTAGAAAATAAAAGAAATTTAAATCTGAATAAGAAATCACTCACCTCAATCGGGACACGTCTACTCGAACCAGCATTGTTGGCCATGATTCCAGAAATTCGATATAAATTGGCTCAATTAATCTGTTTTGTCGGCAAGGCATCACACTTAAATGTCAGACCAAAAAGTGACTTTGCCAACATGTATGAGCGACGACGTTGACACGTCGGGTCAAGGTAATGTGAAAGTTGACATGTCAAAGTGACGTCGCTAACCAAGCGGCAAAATCGATTGGTTAAACGAGAACAGTGCGACATTGTATTCAAGTGGTGTTAGTAGAAGAAAAGAATGAGCAATGTTGCTAAATGATTACTCCAAATGAAAGAGGATCGACAAACTAGGGACATCGCATTCAAACCTAACAAATGCATTCTCAACAGTAGAAAACCAGAGCAAACAAAGGTTATAAATAACAAAATAGGGTCGGCTGACGGCTGAGAACGTAAAAGCCAAATTCCTATAACCTAAAGCCAACATTCATGGGAATTTCAATACCCCCCTGTCCCAGCTTATACTGCAGAGCGATAAATCATAGGTGAAATTTTCTACAGTGAAAACATGGCAGAGATGTGACTATTATCTACTGACACATCTCAGTAAATTTCTTAATCCAAACTTAACCCAAAATAAAAAAAACAGCATTACACATTAAAATTTCTCCAAAATATAACACCAAAATTCTTAACTCCAAAATACAAGAATACATAATCAACTATCAACCCCTGAATCTTCATCAATCCTTTGACATTCTTTCTTCATCAACAAATCTGATTTTCTGGATGGATGAAAGATTTTTCTACAGAAAACAACCCCAATGATAAACTTACATTAAAAAATTGAAGAAGAAATAAGTTTTAAATCGATTCCTCTAAAGTAAAATGGGTTAAAGATACACTAACCCATTGCAGAACTCGGTCAAAAAGCGGTAGACTCTAACTCGCTCTTCACTCAATCTAACTCAGCTTGACTCAGTTCGACTCAGCAGATCTTGGGGCGAGGGATGGATCATTTTCCACAAGTGATTTTGGAAAATAACTCAAACCCAAATGATTTTGTTGCTAACTTTTTAGTTCCGAGTTATATCAACAAGAAATTTTGAGCTTCAAGTTGTACAAGTAATTCTAAGAAAGATTTTGAACCAAAAACTGAGACTTTAAAACAAAAACACAGCTGCAACACCAAAATTAGATTTCGAAAAAAAGAAGTTTTCAAAAAAATGGTAAAGCTAGAGAAATGTTTTCATGGCTTGAAATTTTTGGGAGAATAAAAGAGAAAATGAAAGATAGGCTAAAGGTGAAGGAGGAAAGCAGAGGAAGATGAAGGAGAAAAGGAGAAAAAGAAAGAAGGATGAAGGAAGCGTTGAAGGAAGAAGAGAAAGGAAAGGGTTTAAGATAGGAAAGTGATGGGAAAGAGAGTTTTGAAAAATTAAAGAGGAGAGAGGAAGACATTATGTGATTGATATGTCAAAAATGAGCTGCCATACCATATCCCAATGTATCTCATTAACTCCTTAATCCTTTGGCTTTTCAAAAATTTGATATCCAGGTAAGGGTACAATCGTCCTTTTTAAAAAGTCAAAGCAGCTAAAAAGGAAATAAAGGTAAGTGTGCAATTTAAGGTGGGACAACCCAAAATGGAAAGTGTGCAATTTAGTCTGGGACGAAGGGAGAATTATAAAATTACACTATTGCTCAATTTTGCGTTACACCTTCCAGTTACATTCAAATTAACCACAAATTAGGTATTCATGGGTTAATATAAGGGTTTCAATAAAAATGGTGTTTTCATGAAATGTAATAAAGAGCTAGTACAAATCCTAGAGTATCTTACTTTTTGTTACTTGGAAGCTAAGAAGTGTAAATGGGAAGCATTGTTCATCAGTTTTCCCCAAATTATATTAAATTATTTTTTGGATATGACCATGGGATTTACGTCCTGGTTTGATAATGTCCTAGTATATCCGATCGGATTTTCGTTTGGACCCACGAGTGAAGTTTTTGGTTTTTGCGCTTAGGTCCCTCCAAGAATCTTGGAATTGTCGAAATGAAAAATTGGCGATTTCATATTGAAATTGGGTAATGTATCATCACAACAGAGTGATTTGGACATGGTTGGGTGAGCGGAACACCTTCTAAATTGGAAATATAAAACATGTACAACATTTTGGAAAATTGCAGTGTTGCCCAAGAGCGGGTGAAAACCTTGTCCATTGGTCCAAAACACTTGAATTTTGTTATTCTCTCATAAATTAAAGAATCTTATGTGTTAAAATTAATTTTGACCAAAATTAATAAGCAATGGAACATGTTGTAAACTAATTCAGGGAATGCAGTGTTGATTTTGTGAATGAAAATCATATTTGCTTACCACTTTAAATTCAATACCAATACTTTATGAAAGTAAATTCGATGGATAATAATAATATATTATCATCATAATAACAAACACTTTTTTTAATGAAAATCCGAAAAACTTAAAAACTTTTAAAAAAACAAATTTTTGATGAAAATCACAAATAATTACAAGCGAACGGCTCTTCATCCAAGGTTCGTGCCCTTGAACAGGGAGGAAGATTTTCTAAATATGCAGCAATTTTCAGCACCAGTAAAACGACGAAAAATCGGTGCCTACATATAAATGAGAAACTACCCTCGACTGCTTTAAATCAATTACTATAAATATGTTTCCAACCCATGATCAAAGGTAACAAAAATACTCTAACTCTACAGCCCCTTTTGAAGAACCGGTGTTGTATATAGGAAAACCGATGCTATAGAGAATTTAAAGCAGCCGCTTGAGGCTGCATTGAATAATTTTCTCCTATCTTTTTGGTCACCCAAGAGCAAACCCAGTGCTCTATATTGATGAAGCAGTTGCCTACGACTGCATTTAAATAAATTTTTATTAGCACATTTTCAACCTGAGAGCTAAAGAATTAAATTTTACTAAGTATTCAGCACCAGTACCAAAACTGGTGCTAAAAATGAAAAATACTGGTGCCAGACTAGAAACAGAGCACATGCTCTGCTTCACAACACCAATTTTTCAAAGGGAAACCGGTGCTGAAAAATTCCCTTCCCAACCCTTATCAAAAAATGCAAACTCACGACAATGCACTTCATAAAAACTTAACCACAATTAATAATTTAATATCAAAATATTCATGGTTGGGTGATAACATAGGACAACGGCCATTACATAGAAGTATAAAGCTAATTACGATTATAACATGCACTATCTTTTCGTTTTCAAGACAACATCACACCCCCACCATTTTCCTGCTCTCACCAACCCACAATCTGTCACCCTGTGCCCGTCTACCTACTGAAGTTCCACCCACATCTTCCAAACTTGGAAACACAAATGGAAACTCAGGAGATTCTTCTCAGAAAGGCCAGTCAATCTCCTCATCGAAATAGTACTTCATCTCATGTAGGACAACATGCCACTTCTCGTTGCTGGGATCCCTCACATAAAAAACTTGGTGTGCCTGAGCAGCTAAAATGAACTTTGCATCCTCACGCAATTTATGCATCATCGGGAGGAATTTTTGGTGAACCAAATACACTCTCTTGCTGCCATTCTTCAGCCGTTGGTAATTTGTGGACTCTTCGCACACGGGAAAATTTTTGTGCACATTTAGCACATAACCCGAAAGGTTTCTGTATGCTGGAAAATCATTTATGGTATAAAACAACGTTACCTTCAAACTGAACATCGATCCCCTGAAACCATCAAACACATCAACACCCTCAGACCATAGAACCTTCAAATCTTCTATCAGAAGTGCCAGATAAGTATCGATGTCATTTTCGGGCTATTTGGGGCCTGAAATCAACAAAGGCATCAACACATATTTCCTCTTCATAGACAAATACTATGGAAGGTAGTATATGGCAAGCATCACCGGCCATGAAGAGTGCCTAGACAACATGTTCTTGGACAGGTTCATTCTGTCTGTACACAAAGCCATCCTCAAGTTCCTAGGCTCACTAGAGAATTCCGGATACCTCTTATCAAATCTCTTCTACTGATCGGCATCAACTGGATGACGAATCACATCATCTTGAGGACAACCCCTTCGCATGTTCCACGTCTTCTTCTTTGCATCATTGGCATTCCTAAAAAATATCTTCAGCCTCGGAATAATGAGAAGATACCACATGCACTTTGCTGGAACCCATTTCTTAACTTTACCACAGCATGTCCGTCGACAACCACATTTATCCTTTTCTTGTAGTCTGACACATGGAATACGTGACAAGCTATATTTTTCTCCCAGTTACCCTTGTACAAAACACAATCGTTAGGACAAGCGTGTATTTTTCATACTCCAATCTCATCGGACAGAATTCTCTTTGCTTAGTAAACGTTGTCCGGTATCCCATTACCGGATGGAAGCTTCTCATTCAATAACTTTAGCAACTTTTTCATGCTAGTGTCACTCCATTTACCAACACCTTTCATATTAAACAATTCCATCAAACATGACATCACTTTTCCTTTTTATTGCAACCGAGATACAAAGGCATGTCCTTCTCACCTAGGAAATTAGCCAAAACATTAGGCCTCCCCTTGAATTCATTAACAACCTCCTCACACATGTCATCTAAATTTAAGTCTCCGAAACATTCTCCTTCACTACTGACAACCACCTCCAGCGGTGCCTTTGCACCGTGAAACATCCAAACCAAATAATCTTTTTTCAAACCCTCTCCAAACCAAGTGAAGTTTCATGATGTTTCTATCACAGCTACGGTTACGATTCTTTCAATATATACAAAGACATAACACTCGCTTCTAACGACCAAATGTGTGCTCTGAAAACTTCTCCACAAAATCAACATATTATTTGCTCAAACGACCAACGTTGCAATACACATGCTTATGCCTCTTAAAAATTAACGAATGTACAACAATTAAAGTTCAACACACTCACCATAGCTATGAAATATTCTAAAAAATAAAAATCAATTCATGAAACCATACGTACAACTCACATAATAACATTCAAACCATACACGACAATTTCACATTCCTAAAAAAAAGCTAATAATGACATCAAGAAGTCTACTTTACAATCACATTTATTCAATGAATGCAAAGATAAAAAATATGATCAAACACACAAAATATATGCATAAAACTATTTGTGCCATATTCCATCATTTATAACATGTCAAACAATTTTAAAACTAACTTTTGTAGGTCTTCATGTGAGCATTCAATATCAAAATCCTCCAAAAAAAAAACCTCATTAATGACCTTCTCTCCCAATTTCCCACTTTTTACATGTCATTGAATAGTGGTAGGTGAGCATTAAATGCTTTTCTAGCACCGGTTTTATAACTAAAAATTGGTGCTAGAAATTTCCCTCCAAATTTCTGTCGGGTAAATGAGCTCACAACACCTGTTTGTTCCAAATAACCCGACCGGTGCCGCACCACCATTCACTTTTTAGATGGGCCCCACACACTTGGCACCGCGTAACCGTTAATGGTGCTAACCATTAAATTGTAAGCACCGGTGTATTTCACCATACCGGTGCTAAATATTTCCCTCCATTATTTTATGCTCCAACACACTATTACTCACTCAGATACATTATAAACACCGGTATCTGGAAATTTTTCCATCACGTACTAGTGCAAATGTTCCTTATATTCACCAGTTCCAGCACATGTATGTATATACCGGTGGTGAGAAAGGCCAATGGCACCGGTTTCCTTGATTTTCAACACAAAATCGAAGCCTGTAACCATTTCAGCACCGGCTTCTTATCACCATTGACAAAATACCAATGCCTATGACCCTGTTTTTAAATAGTGACATTCTTTCCATAAGTTATGAAAAACCAAGGTTTAAATTGCAAATTAGAAAAAATCCAGATACAATTTTTGGGTTGCATTAATCAGATCGTAAACTTATAACTTCTACACGTTGCATAATAATAAAAATTATATTGCAACTAAAACTTTTACCTTTCTATAATTCTAATTCAACCCATCTTTCTATATGCCCATTGAAATACCGTTTTTTTCCAAAAACTTTGCCTTAGGAAAAAAATACAAGCTAAAAACTAATTGAAGAAATAAAAAGGCGAAAGTCAATTAGTCGTGAAACATGCTTGTTACTTGTTACGAAGAAACACGAATTGAAGAGGTCCACGACTAGCGTAAGATAAGAAGGGAGTAGAGGTAAAGGAAAATAGAGCCGGAAAGGAAGACAAGGCTAATTGTAGTGCCAACCAAACTTGCAATTTCAACCGATTCCGACCATAAACTTCGTCTCTTGTACCCCGCCGCCTTGTAATTCCATCCCGATTCATAACTCCATATTGTCTTCCTTAATCTCTCCTTCATTCTTTCCTCCGAAATCCTCTTATTCAAAACTACCATATTCCCATCAACTCTATTTTCTGCCCACTTCCCTGCAAAATCCATCACATATTACGTACATACCTAGCTCAACAATATAATTTTTTTAAATATATTTAGAGAAATAACCATCTTAAGATCCTTTATTGATGCAAATAAGATGAGCGTTTTACAACGTAAGTTTAGTATAAAGGTAAAATCTCTCGTCATTCTGGCACCGCGGACTGACGAGGATGTAAATCACAACGTTCAAGGGTCAGTCACCTGGTGTGCCCACAAAGAATCCTCCTACAGAAGAAAACTACCAGGTTTCGAAATTGTGTTTTCACAACTATGTAAGTATGGACATGAAGGATTACCAAATACCATTAATCTCTTAGCATATCAATCGAGCAAAGAGAGAGAAAAAATCTAAGCTCAACTTGATGCCAAGCACTTGAATATATGAGCAATATTTGAAGATACAATATATACAGACTATACCTTCATCATGAAATCTTTGGGACCTTGTGATGGTAGGTTGATAATGTTTTTGGTGCTTGGAGATTGGGAACTGCATCTTGTAGAAGCCATAGGAAGCCATATTTGATTGATGGAGATTATAAATGTATAACTAACTGAACTTTGTACCTAAACTCGTTGGTATCCAATAATATCTTATAATGGTATCGGATGCATACACATATAGTATTGGATCGACATGAGTACATATAAATCAAGTAATATACTCCCTGCAAAAAAAATTATTGGCACTTTTTTTTGTTTGGTCCTTATTTTTTTGATAAAATTAAAATTATTTGCATTCACTCAATTTACTTTTTACTCTTCGAATACAATCTTCTTCATTCATTTTAGTTTTCAAAAACAATTGTGCCAATTGATTTGGTTTCAATATCTCTGATCTAGAACTGAAGACCATATACAGATTCTGTTTGGTAGAGTTGTGCTTATAAGTAAAACTGACTTATTTTGAAAGCAGGGGAGACCAGTTTCTGCTTTCCCCCCAAAAATAGCTTCTACTTTCAAAATAACCTGTTTTTTTTTTTGCTCTTTACCAAAAACTAAAAAGTTTTTTGCTTATAAGCACAACAGCTAAAAGCTCTGCCAAACAGAACCACCATGGATGTTACTGTAAGAATGATTTCCCATAGTGATTTCTGTATTACTGCTCAGAATAAATAGAAAACAAAATAGATAAGGAATACTAATAGAATTGTAGATCAGTTATAATCAGGTTAAGAAAGGAATACCCTTTCTGATTGGTTTTGAATATATCATTTTCCATATCTAATTCTGTCTTGTATACCCTTTGTATGCACTATATATATGAATATACACAGCCACAATTATTTGTGGATTTTACATTCTATCAAATACTAGTACTAAAATAACTATAGTCTAGTTATCAAACTCTATCCATATCTAATCAGATATTTGACTGATTCTAACACCATCTCAAGTGAAGTTTCAGATGCTCAGCGATGTGAAGCTTGCATCTGAAGAACTTGAACAGCACACGAGAGATCCTTTGGTAAAGATGTCCGCAATCGCAGTAGGAACATGAGCAACACGCAACTTGCCAGAAGCAACCAACACTCGAACAAAATGATAGTCGATGTCAATGTGTTTCGCCCTCTTGTGAGCAACTGGATTCTGAGCCAAGAAGATGGCGCTATTGTTGTCGCATAACAACAGCGGAGAACCAGAAAGTGGGATACGAACATCACGAAAAAGATGAGTCAGCCAAACATCCTCTGAGACGATGTTGGCGAGAGCCCGATACTCAGACTCCGTGTTCGAACGAGAGACATGGATTGTTTCTTGGCACTTCAGGAAACAAGGTTTCATCTAAGAAAAACAGCATAACCACATGTAGATCTGCGGATCTCAAGAGAGCATGTCCAATCAGTATCAGAATAACCCAGCACGGCATGCACCATAGACATCACGATCAATGTAGCATCAGGAAATCTACACTTTTTTAAATGATTTACTTAGATCTTTCAACAACCCTCGCATGCAATTTGTTTTATTAAAGAAACTCTTATTTTTATTCACAAACAATCTAAAATGCAATTTTCATCTTAAGTTTTATTTTGGCAAACAATGAAACAGAATACTTCAAACCTAATGTATAAATGTTAATTTTCAATAATGTGCATTAAGATGATATTTCTAGAAAATTGGAAAAGTGCAACAATTCCAAAGTAAAAGTTGAACATAGCCATATGCAGTGGCGGAACCAGGGGTGGCAAGGGGGTGCTGGCGCCACCCCTTGGTTCCAGCGGCCCGGAAATTAGTACTTAGCGCCGCCGGAAGCCTTGGATTCCGCTACCCCTTCTTTTCCAGTGGAAGGAGTTTGTTTTCCAGCTGTGGAGCGTCGGAGAAGACAACAGATCCCGTCTTTTTTTTTGCTTCCCGTCTAAGCAAAACGACGTCGTTTTGCTTATCAAAACGACGTCGTTTAACTTTGTACCCGGCCAAAAAAAGAAGGGCCGATTGGGCTCCTAATCGCGGCCCGCCTTCATCAGCAATCAGCACGCACAGCAGCAGACAGCTGTCTTCAGACTTCCGCCGCCTTCCGCCGCAGCGCCGCCTCTCCTTCTCAGCCACCCCTAGCATGAGCTCCTGGTTCCGCCACTGGGTACGGAGGGAGTATAAATTTTGGAAACAATCCTTTGACTTACGGATAAAGCTTGTTTTAAATAATGCATCTTAGAATTTTTAATACATACGTGGAATAAAAAATAGGATCAAAATAAAAGGGAAAAAAATAGTGTGAAACAATGACTTATTTTGATCCAAGATTCCAAAGGAATTTAGTTGGTACTGATCATTAAAGACCAAAAAACTTAAGCATTAAGTCTAAGGCTAAGCAAATCTTGGGGAAATATATGGCTAATGGTCAAATTTGGAGTAACTTTTTGTTATAGCACTGGTTTAGGCAAAAAGATAAGTGTCGTTCCAAATGATAATACAAGCTAAACTGCATAATTTATTAAACTATTGAAAAGTTATAAGAATAGCATCATACACGCACATATATAAATAGTACAGATAAGTTAAATATAGAGTAAACTGTCATCATAACCCTGCTAATCAGAAAATGTCAAAATAATTCTTGCTTTATGAGGGTGGCGGGAACTGTTATTGGCAGAGGAGGGTGGCGGGTGACAGGATGGGGTAAGGGTATTGTGATGCTCAAAGGTGAGCCGAATCGTGAAATCGAAGGCGAAGGATCTGTGGCAGCAATGGGGTTTGGCGACAGCAATGAGGGTGAGGGTTTGGGGGTGGTGGGGGTTAGGGTTTGACGGAGGTGGTGATGGGGGTGAGGAGGATGGGGGAGTGGTGGTGGCTGGAGGTGGAGGTGGTGGTGGTGGTAGGGAAGGGCTTGGCGGGTGGTGGTGGCTAACGGCGGGAGAGGGTGGCGGCTGGTTGGTGGCGGAGGTGGTGGCAGAGGATTTGGCGAGTAGGTTGGTGGTGGTAAGGAAGGGTTTCGTGGGTGGTGGTGGCTGACGACGGGAGAGGGTGGCGGGTGATTGGTGGCAGAAGTGGTGGTGGTGGTAGAGGGTTTGGAGAGTAGGGCGGGGGGTGGTGGTGGCTAGCGGCAGAGGTGGTTGCTGGCAGCAATGAGAGGGGTAAAATGGGAGAAAATTATGCTGAAATGCCCAAGGAAAATTTTGTCTTTTTTTGGTCTGGTCAGCAATCAACTAGGTGGGTCAACGCCAGAATGTGGCCGGAAGGTTATTTTGACACAATTCATCATAAAGTTAGAGTTAGTTTGACACTTTTTTTAATTATTTTTCTAGAAATTCGGCACCATAGTTTTCGCTACTTGGTTTAGGTTAAATGAAAAGAATGGTGAAATTGAATTTCAATGGGAAATAAAATAAAATGAAGGAATCATGCCCCCCAAAAAGTATCTATTTCTCTATTAGTTTTATATTGTAACCCATGTGTCCTTTTCACACCGTATCTCCAGTATTTTAAAATTTACTGTAGTAATCAATTCCTAAAATCATGGTTAATTGATCATCAGTTATTTTCATTTTTAAACACGTAAACTCCTAGCTAATTAATTATCTTTTTTACCGGGGATACGATAAGCACTGTATCCCTAATGTGCCATATAAGAATTGTTTGGAATTTTTTTATTAGCATTTTTTAGTTATGGCAAGTTTAATGTTATTACATTCCCTCATTTTGGTTTTCCCTCTTTCAATTCAATTTCATCAATTCACTTAACATATCCTGAATTTCAGCATCTATACTATATACTAAAAGAGCAACTTTTTTTTATTAAGTGTCACCTCCACATTCAACCACATCAACTTTCACAATTTTTTTACAAGTGGCACTTCCAAACCTTTGACACGTAAACTAGCCTTATTTAATTGATTTCCACTACTTTGAAAATTGATTGTCTTTACCATTCTCCTAAACTGAACACGTCTCTTCTTCTTCTTTAACCTACATTCCATCTTCCTCTCAACATTTGCTTATTCCATATAAAATTATTTTTATTTATTTATTTTTTACAGTATTTCTATATAAATTTATCTTCCATCTTTACAAAAATATATATTGTTTTCATGTAAATATAAAATATTTAACTAATTATCAATAAATAGTAAATTAAATTAAAATTTACTTTTAATTTATAAATATTATAAAATATTAATAATTATAATTACTTATTTTAAATCGTGCATTGTGCGAGTATAAATTATGTTATATTTTTCTTTTTCACTCTATGTCTTTATTTTTTAAAGAAATTATCATAGTATTAATTAATATATTAATTTATCTTAAATAATGCATCATGTGTAATTCTCATGTAAGAGTATTCGTCAGCAAAAGGGATCACCTTTCAATATTACAACCCATTACTTATTTAAATTATAAGTTATATTATATATTAAATTTTCATCCAGAATTATTTATTGGCACGGGTGTTATCTAGTTTAAAACTAACTAGTATTACTAATCAAACTAATTGGGGCAGTACAGTTTCCTCTTTTCCCTTTCATTTGCAGAAATATACTACTCCCTCTGTACCAAGAAGTAATGGCCTATCTACTTTTCAAAATCAAATTTGATAAATTTTGACCATAAATATATAATTAATATATATTTAATAAGTATATCATGTGAGATATTGTTGAATTCATTTTAACATGTATTTTCTAAATATTAATTTTTAATGCAAAACTGATATACATAGCTAGATATATTAACGGTCAAACATGATTATTGAAGACCGTGAAAAAATTGATAAACCATTACTGGTGGGACGGAGGGAGCAGTATTTATGGTTTTAGAGTATTTATCAACTGCGCCACCGGACACTGGAGTCGCGATCATGGTTCATAATCTTTAGCCGCGTGGTCCCCACAAGAAAACAATACCCGAGTGCCTTCTCGTATTGTCAAAACCACCCGTTTCACTAACAATGACACATCATTTTGGGTGTAGTAATTTAGGAGATGGTAAATGAGTTGATGAAATTAAATTGAAAGAAAAGAAAGTAAAATGAGTGGATGTAAAAACCTTAAACTTGTCATAAGTAGCATGTGTCATTATTAAAGAAACATCCAAT
>JAUOBV010110982.1:0-12914 GCA_032360425.1 Rubia occidens | reverse complement strand
GATCATGCAATCACCACTATGAAATTATCTCATGGAAATATGCAACATGTAGTGACAAACATCCAAGCATCATAATGGAATTTAGCAATCACAGTCATAGTGATATAGTCGACACAATACAATCAACAAAAAGTAACTATAAGGATGCAAGAATGTTCACATGTCCATACATGTAAAATCCAATCATAGTCCACTGCTAGATAAATTCATCAACATGCTTATGTCTTAATTCACCATACTTATCCATATAGTGCGAATCACTAATAAATTGAAATCATCATGTAGAAAAACATTACTTATGCAATTTCCTCGAAGCACATCCATAGCCACTTATCATCGTGTCTAGCTAAGCTAAACAATACCAACAATTCTATTATTTATGGCCAAAGCTAAACTAGCATAAGCATCACCCATCAAGTATACATCAATATCAACCATTTCACTTCACAACATCACCAAGAATATTCAACTCATATGTTCACAAAATCATCAATTACACAAATGTGAACAATTCAAAGTTATAGAAATGAGGAATTGTACCAAGTAAGAGTGTAAGATGATGAACTAAAAAGCCCACAAGCAATCCAAACTTTAATCAAAGAGTTCTTGCAAAATCCCCAATTTCTAGGATTTTTATTTTTCGGATGTTTGGGCTAATTTTGGGGTGATTGTGATGTGGAAATGGATTAGGGAAGTAGATGTGAGTGATTCCGGTGTTATGGTGGTGATTTTCGAGTAGATTGGTGGAGAAAAGGAAGAGAGGTGATGGTTTAGGGAGTAGGAAGCAGGAGAGAAGAATGGTAATTGGAAGAAAATGATGGGTTATGGCCATTTTAAACTAGACTCTGAGCACGCTTCGCGACTCGCAACTTAGAAGTCAAACCATCCCAGAAGTCAACATTTTGTCACGACTCGCAACTAATTGGATCTGAGACCTCACATTTTCAATTTTTTATAATTTTGGTCGCTATCGCGACAGAATCGTCGCAACTCGTGAGGATCTGACGCGCAACAAAATTTTTGTAACTTGCCACAATTCGAAACTGAGAGTTCATATTTCAGAAAAATTTCAGATTCTGGTCGTGACTCGCAGCACATTATCGCGACTCACTACATATTGAACCTAAGAGTTGGCATTTTTCGGAAAACTTCTTGAGCGTGGTCGCGACTCATGACAGAAATTTCACAACTCACGAGGACCTATCCCG
This sequence comes from Rubia occidens, assembly GCA_032360425.1. NCBI lineage: Eukaryota > Viridiplantae > Streptophyta > Magnoliopsida > Gentianales > Rubiaceae > Rubia > Rubia occidens. The sequence continues at coordinate 11,706 of JAUOBV010110982.1, read as the reverse complement.
ACTCACGACAAAGTCTTCACGGCTCGCGACGAATTGGAACTGAGTGTTCATAGTTTGACAGAAAGTTTCTGATTTGGTTGTGGTTCGCGACAAACATTTACTGTGAGTTGCAAAATTCCCTTGTTTTCTCGAGACTAGCGAAAGATAGGGCTTCCCAATACTCAGAAAAAAATCATTTGCCAACTTTCCAAGCTTTTCTTCCTTTCTCAAGGCCTTCCTTTCTTCACCCATCTAGTGAAATGCACTTCTCTTTGCTACAAAACCATGGAAAACACAACCGTTAAAAGAACAAGACAAAATAATGAATAAAAATGACAAAACAAAACTAAACAACATTGACGAAAAGTCACGAATGACGATTTGGATGATAAAAAAAAGTTTATTTAACATCGTCGACACGATTTACCTCCCTACTTGGACCTATTTACAACATGAACTAAAGAGATAGGTCTATTTTCCTCGATTCGAGACAAATCTTTTGGGATCCACATCATCCTCTAACAAAAATCAGCATAAATAACCTAAAGCTTCCTCATGTTCCTTCAACATGTCCAATGACTCCCGGTTTTGCTCCACGGTAATCTCAATTGAAGGAGAGGCTGGGGGGTTTCTCTCCTTCTCCCCAAGAGATGAACATTTAAGAACTTATTATGGTGGTTTGCACTCTACCACCGAAGTTTTCTCATGATACGGAGGGAAACTGATGAGACGTCAAATGCATGTATTTTTCAAAGTATTTAACATCTCTTTTGTTATCTTTTTGTTGGAAGATTGCTAGATTTAGGTAGGTTTACATCATAAGAGGTTAAGATAATTGTTTTCGGTTTTCATTTCTAAATCCTTCATTTTGTAACCTAGATTGAATCTAATGGATTTTGGTATCCTTATGAGTGATGTGCTCCTCTCTTTTTAGCACATTTGAAACTCATAGTTGTAATAGACTAAACTTTTGTGTAAGAATAATTGATGCTTCGTTGATTAAAAAAATTGGATTTGAAGAAGGATAGCCGACCGACGTGAAGAACGGCCGGTCAACCGACCGGGTGAAGAAGACCGGCAGCTCAACCGGGCGTCCCAGCCCTCAACCGGGCATTCAGCCATCAAACGGGCATCCCAGTCATCAAACGGGCATCCTAGCCCTCAACCGGGCATTGCAGCCCTCAATCAGGCATTCCAGCCATCAAACAGGCATCCTAGCCATCAACTGGGAATTCCAGCCATCAAACGGGCATCCCAACCCTCAACCCCGAGTACCTAGAGCAGAAACCGCACACTTGGAGTGGAAACTGCGCATCGCCCAGAGCAGAAACCGTGCGCCTGGAGCCTTAATCGCGCGCCCGATCAGAAGAGGCAGAGGTGAGGCAGTGCTTGTGAAGGCCGATCGACGTGGCTCGCTAATAACAATTAGCATGTAGGCCGATCCACGTAGTCGTTATTAGTAGATATATTTATGCTATCCCAATATTTCTTGCTTGTAGGATATTGTGTTAGTTTTATTGGTTCTCCATGTGTATTGCTATTCTCGGGGAAGTCTATGACGCCGATCGTCTAGGGTGACCCGAGGGTAAGGGTTATTGTGTGGCGCCGATCGCCCACTCTAACTATAACCGAGGAGAGGTGAGAAATGTCTTCACTCGAAAGGTGTTGATAAGTTCTCCACAATATGTGATCAATGTATAAAGATAGGATAATTATTCAATGATCAAAGGATGACTAGAAATGTAAACCAATTGCACCCAAGACTCGTTATAATCTTAGTTGTATCTTTCATGGTAGTTTTTTTTAAAGGCAAAACTTCCACTATCGTGGAAGGGGATATTTATAGGCATCCCAAACCTTAGAGAAAAAACTAAGAAAGATCCGAATAGATGATGCAGAGATGGAAGTACTAGGACCTACTAAACTAGGTAATATAGATATGATTGACGATTGATTGTGGATATGATTCCTATCTATTACCTCCACCCCAAGTGTTAGTAATAGTAGGCCAGATATCCCCTAAAAACCGCCAACACTTGGATTACAGAAATGAATCTTAGAGACCTTTGACATACAAAGTGTGTATCTGTGAGTGCCGCATCCGTAGTAGGTATCGAATATTCTCCGTACAGTGCCATAATGTTAGATCGTGAGGGGACTCCGTCGTCTTTGAGAGTGGTGTGTTTCTGGTCCGAGCCCCAACCTGCAATGGAAGGAAAAAACCAGCAGCAGTACCAGAATTCAAGGCAGTAAACGAAGTGGAATTGCATGTTTTTAATGAAGTTGTGCATATCGGGTGCAATGTCAAGAAATGTAAGATCAAAATCGAAGAGATGGAATCTGCATTTTATCCATGATTATAATCCCCCTAAATTCTTTCAAAGTGTGATCACAATTAATTTCTCCCCAGGGAGGCTGAGGATGCATCAGGTGACCTTTCTTTGAGATATAATCTGCAGCCAAATTTGCCTCTCTATATATAAATTGGAACTTTGCATTACAAGAGGAAGCCAAGTGATTGATCTCATATGCGTTGGAAAAAACTGAATAATCGCCAGAGTAAGGTTCAACTATGGCTCTTATTGCATTAAGGCAGTCACTTTCAAATACGGTAATAAGTATATCAAGTTCAGAGACAGTGATTAATGTTGTCCTAATAGCAATAAGTTCCGCCTGTAATGGACTTTGAGCTGCGTAAGACTTGTAAAATGTTTGAAATTACCCCGATCATCCCTGATAACAATGCCCGCAGCCCCCTGAGTTTGTTGATAATCAAAAGTAGCATCAACATTCAGTTTATAGCCTGAAGTAGGCTTACCCCATCTAGTTATTTTCACTCTTTTTCCAGTTTTCTTTTTAAAGAACGGGATAACTCCATTCTTTATCCAAAAATCATCTTTTTGGTTACAGTCCACTAATGTAAATGCACTGAAGCTTTGAAAAGCAAGGTCCTTTATTTGGTTAATCAATAGCTGAGCACTAGAATTCTCTCCATCATATATGGAGTTATTCCTATGCTTCCATAATATCCAGAGGGAGATCAGGCCAAGGGCTCTAACGATACAGCTATGTGTCTTGGATAAACCCTTCAAATATAGATAAAATGAAATCTTATCCCAAACTGAAGCAAATTGTCTGTGTCTAATCATCATCAGATTATGAACCTGAACCCATATAGACTCCGAGTAAGAACAACTGTTAAAATAATGATCCACAGTTTCCACATTACAGCAATTAACACATTTTGATGTGATATGAAAGCCATAGTGCTGCAAGATATTATGAAATGGTAATAGATTGTTCATTAATCTCCAAGTGAAGACAGCTATTTTACCTGGGATGTATTCCTTCCAAATTTTTCGAAGGGATGGATGAGTTTGTCTTGTTTCCCTTAAGGCTTCATATGCTGACTTTGTTGTGAACTTGCCATTTGGGCTCGGAATCCAAATTAGTCTGTCAGGATGTTCATTCTTCAGCTCCAATACCTGCAGAAAATTAGTAATAGTGGTAGCTAAATGAAGCTCCAGATGAGGTAAGATTGAATGTTTATTTAGAACGAAATCTGCCACTGTGATGTCAGGTGCAGGTCTGGGTTCATTTTCAGGCCAAAGGTAATAAAGAGGACCCTCATCTAACCACTTTCCATCCCAGAATGAGGATGATCCTGTTCCCAATAGAATCTTAGTGTTTGTGGTGCAGAATTCTGAAACTGAACTAATTCTTTTCCATAGTTGTCCTTGTTGTGCATTAGGTGTTAAATTCCACAGAAAAGAGGACCAGATGGTGTTGTTGACTTGCAGCTTCCACCACAATTTACATGAGAAGGCATGTATAACATTAGATAAATTCCTAATTCCTAAACCATTTTCTGAGACTGGATAGGTAATATTGGACCATTTCCTCCATATTCTTTTTGGATTGTCCTCCGTTTTCCCCCAAAGGAAATTAGAGACCTTTCTATGGTTCTAACTACCTGTTTAGGTGGGCAAATGGTTGAGAAAATGTGATTATGCAGGGACAATATACAAGATCTTATTAAGACAGTCCTCCCTGCCTGGTTTAACCACAAATTTTTCCAGTTATCTAGTTTTTTATCAACCTGTTCAATTAGTGGCTGGAAGTATCTAACCCTTATTCTACCCTTATGAACCGGAACCCCCAGATACTGAAATGGCTGATTCCCAGACCTCATTCCAAGAATTCTTTTAATCATCAGAGATACTGATGATGGGGCTTTTTGAGAAATGAAGAAGTCACTCTTCGAGTAATTAATCTGCTGACCAGATGCTATCTGATAGGCTTGCAGAAATTTTTTAATTGCCTTCAGGTTTTTCTTTCCTGCCTTAAGGAATATTGCAGTGTCGTCAGCATACATAAGATGTGATATATTTGGTGCTGTTTTTGTACACTGAAAATACTGGACATAACCTAATTGGAAAAATCTTTTAAGTGACCGAGAGAAAGGTTCTGTTAATATGTTATATAGAAAAGGGGAAAGGGGGTCCCCCTGTTTAATGCCCCTAGATGATTTAAAGAAACCACATGGTGACCCATTGAAGAGTATCGAAAACCAGGGGGAAGAGATGTTATTAAGAATAGTTTTAACGAATGACCCCGTGAAACCAAATTTTAAAAGAACTGAGTTGAGGAAACCCCAAGAGACCATATCGAAAGCTTTATGCATATCTAATTTAATGATCAAGTTATGGTTTGGAGTTTTCTTGTCTAAGAACCTGAACATTTGCTGCATTTGTAACACATTATCGGATATATCTCTCTGTTTAACAAATGCTGATTGTTCTGCTGAAATCAAATTGGGCATGAGGTATTTCAGTCTCTCCATAATCAACTTAGAGAAAATCTTATTTGTGACATTTGACAGACTAATCGGCCTATAGTCCGCGAAAGAAGATGGCACTGGTTTCTTTGGAATTAGCGTTATCCATGTGGCAGCAATGGATGTAGGAATTGGATTACCTTCCATGAAATCTGCTGTAGCTTCTAGTAGGTCTTGTGAAATTAGGTCCCAGCAGGTCTTAAAAAAGACTGCCGGGAAGCCATCTGGACCCGGAGAAGAGTCATTTTTTAGTTTAAATACAATGTCTTTTAACTCTGGAAGAGTGACTGGATTAGTTAGTGTAAGATTGTCATTCGGGGTTATAATCAGTGGGATTTCCTCTAAGAAATAGGTCAGATATGTCCCGGTTAAATCTGATTGTTGCTGATTTAAAAGAGTCTTATAGAATGCAACTCCCTCTTCTACTATTAGAGTTGGATCAGTAATCCACTGATCAATTCCATTTTTAATCTTGGTTATTAATGCTTTTGCATTTTTTTCCTTAGTGGATAAATGAAAAAAATTGGTATTTTGATCCCCTGCTTTTAACCACTTAACTTTTGATTTCTGTTTCCAAAAAATGCTTTCTTCCTTAAGTGCCCTAGTTAGGATTGCTTTTAGCCTATTGAGATTAGTACGATCTGAATTCGAGCCCGAGATTAGATATTCTTATTCAGCCTTGAGGATTTCGAGTTCAGCCTTTTTGATGTTATCATGTACATTTCCGAAGGCAGTTTTGTTCCAGTTTTTTAACACCATTTTAAGGTTTTTAAGTTTTGAGCCAAGTTTTACCATTCCAGTATCTAAGCATGGTTGATTCCAAGCTGCTCTTACTACCTCCAGAAATTCCACCTCTCTATTTAACCACATAGACTGAAACCTAAAAGGTGTAGGTCTTCTAACGGTTGAATTTTGAATTGAAAGCATAAGAGGGGCATGATCAGACCTATGTCTAGGTAAAACCTGAATGGAGCTGTTAGGGAACATGTCTAACCAATCCTTATTTGTTAATCCTCTATCCAATCTCTTATATACCGGTTCCTTTCTATTATTTGTCCATGTGAAAAAGGATCCCACAGTATTAATGTGGAGAAGTTGAAGGGAATCTATGAAGGAATTAAAATCCCTAATGCTGGCTCTAGAGGGGTTGTTACTTCCTTTATATTTCTCATAAGAGATGATTGCATTAAAATCTCCTATGTAAACTGTAGGTCCAGCATCTAAAGTTTTAAGATCATCCCATAATGGGAGTCTAAGTGCCCTAGTTACCTTTGAATATACAAAGACTGCTATAAATTTATCATTAGACTTCTTTATGTGGACATCCATTGCTATGAATTGAGGGTTTTGGGAGTTAACTCTGAGAGAGACATTTGACTTCCACATTATCCAAATTCTTTGGTTCGAAGCTGCCACCGAATGATGAAACCCTAATTCCTTCTGAAATTTAATAATCTAATCATCCTTATGCATATGTTCAATTAGACCTAGAACTGTTATGTTATAATCCTTTACCAGTCTTTTAAGTCTGAGAATGTATTTAATAAAATCCCTACAGTTCCAAACTAACATATTACTTACTGGTTGGTGTGAATCCATTAAGAATTAAGTTTGTTTTTGTTTTTCTTTGTGGATCTAAGAATCATATTCATGCCTCCATTCAAGTAATTCCTCATCTGTTTCTTAGTCTTATAGCTAATACTGTGGTTGGGGACTTCAGGGGGACTTACAGGAGATGAAGGAGCTTCCTGACCTGAATGAAGCTCTGAGAAAATCTGAGATGTGTTGGACTCCTCATCTTCCATTTGTTTTTCAGCAGCTTGCAGTTGTAATGGTGAGTCCTCTTCTTCTGATGAATAAGAGATTTTGTCATCAAACATTGGCATTTTGTGCTTGTTCATTTCTTCATCAGCATCTGGAATCTGCAAAGGAAGAAAAGTATTGTGAGTTGAAATGGGTTCTGTATATGGAATCAGTGCTAATGAGTTATAATTATTTTCCATTTTTGTCAGAAAATAATAATCCTTAGACTGGAACGAAACAGCAGGGGAGTTGAAAGAGAAATTGCAGAAATGAATGTCCTGGGACCCTGATTTGCCCTTTGTTTGTGATTTTTTTGAGCAGCCTGAGATAGTAAAATTTTCTTCTGTATGGTTTCCATGAGCGGAGCCTTCTGCCATTGATTTACTTCTTCTGAGCAATGAGGACTGATTGAGGGCCTCTGTATCCTTATGTATGACAGAAAGACCAGAACTGTGATTTTTTTATCCATTGTAAGTTCTCAGTCTGGTTAATTGTAAGCTTGTGGTTCACACTGTCAGATGTTGGAGTAGGGTATGTCATAATAGTTAAATGGGCTGGGTTTTGTACAGGGACATAGCCAAGAGTGTCAAAAGATCTGTGTTATGATTTATGCAGGACTTGTTTTGGGTTGACAGGTTGTGTAAGAGAAGGTTCAGAGCCAGAGATGGGGGGTTGCACTTGGTTCTTGTAAATTGTCTTTGTTGATGAAGCAGCTCGCTTTGGTTGTATCTGTCTGCCATAATTCCTGAATTCTGATAGCTGGAGATTGGTTCTGCATTGTGCTTCCTCATGACCTATCTTATGACAAGTGAAACAAAACACAGGATGTGATTCATAAATAATAGGGTAAGCCTTATTATTTGAGATTGAACCTAGCCTGATTTTGCTTGGTAGTGGTTTCCTTAAATCAAACTCTACACACATTCTAATAGCCGATGGTCTTGTTAAGTTTTTAGTGGGTAGATCATCCTGTATGAAGGTCCCTAAGGAATTGCCAATGCTTTCCAAAACCTCAGAATGAAAAAAATGTGTAGGTGGATAATCCACAGTAATCCAAATTGGGGAGAAAGGGGGATTTTTCATCTATATCAAAATTTGGTGACCATTTAAGGATTCTCATAGATATCGGGCCAATATTCCAATTAGATTTAGACCAACACCTATGAAAATCTTCAACAAGTTTGAAAGTAATTCTAACATGTCTATAATCCATAGATGAAACCTGGAAATCCGATTTGAAACCGATGGTAGCCATTTGTTTCCTAATAACATCGAGTGTCGGCCTTCTCCTTGAGAAATGCCCTATTAAAGCATTCCGGAATGGCTCGGCAATATATTGAATCTCTGCTTCTGGGTATAAGCATGCTGGTTCTCCCTTGTATGATAGCAGTGGATGGAGTTCGATATGAGAATGGTCAGCTGCTTGTTGGGCTTTGATTAATTCGGAAGCAGAGGATTGAAATAAGGATTTATTGAGGAGAGCTTGGGCGTAAGAGGGCGGACTCACGCCTACCGGCAGAGCCGCCATGAGGGAGCTGAGAGGTAGGCTATTCCGACCGTGGTGTTTGGACGGAAATGGTGGTGGCTTTGTGGCGGAGAAAGAGACGTTAGTAAAGTTTGACTTGTACAGTGAACTTTATTTGGTGTTTGTTTATTTTAGTCTTATTGTTTAAAACATCAAACTATTATCTTGATATGTAGTTTATTTGCTAATTATTGTGATAAATATTAATTTTGAACTACATTTGGATTGTTTACAAAAAAATTAATTTACTTTAAAAATTTTACAATATAAATTATATTATCTTTGATTCAGAAATGTTTAAATATTGATATTAATATATATTTTAAATTTTTATTTATAATCATACTCATTTCGTACCCGTACTACCTAATTTTTAATTTATCTGTACCCGTACCGAAATCATAACGATGCTACTTAGTTTTTAATAGGGTCATCAGCCGAAGATGGGTATCCATTCTTCTTTGTATTATTCTCCTCCAGTCCTTTACTATCTTATGTCACAATGCTACGAATTTTCAAACCGGTAGATAAATTTTGTATCAATCTATCCTCAAAATTTTCTTCTATTGCAATTAAAAATGTGGTTGTTGTACTCTTGGGTCAAATAATCATCCATGGAGTACAAAACTTCATCGGGTTTCTTTCTTCAACATGATTCTTAAGGTAATCTAATTCTTAACATGTTTGTATAATTATAATATTTATTGTGGATTAATCTTGAATGATAATTGTTGATGAGGACTGAAATTAAATAATCAAAATTTAACAAAGATTCAAACTAATTAAGGGTAATATTGTAATTTTTTATTAAGTTTACCTGCATTTAGAAATTCTTAACATGTATTTAGATTTTGCGTAATTTTATAAACCCATTTTCAACCAAGTACATGATGATTGTAGTCGCGAGGTACTAACTTCCAAGTATAATTTTAAATTAAAGTTGTATACTCATCAAACACAGCCTATTTAAAATTAGAGGGTTCCAATTCTACAACATCTGTTTTTAAATCCATCTTTAAAATACCATCTTTAAGACGAGTAACCATAGGATGCGCATTTTAAACAGATGATAAAGGAGACAGGGAAGTTGAACCAAGAGAAACAGATGACATGGGACTAGGAACGGACTCGGGAGACGTGGTGGGTGGAGATGAGATAGACGTTGGACTTAAAGATACAGGCTCTGGCGAAGAAGGTACGGGAGAGAAGTTACCGGAGAGATCGGACTGCATCAAGTAAAATAGGTATAGTGAAAAACAACGCTCAAAATTAAACCTTAATATTTTACCTCATCTTGGAGGATTAGGTTTAACCCACTCCCTGTTAAGGTGTTTAAAAAGTTGAACAACCCGAAATCGACTCGTCTAAAATGCGAGTATGACAAGCTTATACTCAATTAGATAATTTTGTGAACGACTCGAAAACATTTATATATTTGATTATATTGAAATATTAACCATTCATTCGTAAGTTTCACCTTAATAAACTTTTATCTTTTGGTGTTTTACAGAATAATTGTATCAACATTTGAGTTTTTACATATAAATTACACAATAAAATTTATTCTGTAAAGGTTTATATATGAATTTAGTTGAATAAACTAGCTCGCAAACAGCTTGACCTCGGTTTAAACTTATGAAAAAAATAACGAGCATGAGTTGAACAAGACCTTACTCGTAATCGACTCGCTCGATAATCATCCGTACTCCCTATGTACTCTTTTAAGATCCCAATTTTAACCTTTTCACATAAAATACATAACTTTCACTGTTAATATTTTGAAATATGTGATTAAAAGTGATAAAAGTTTAATATCTAAATAAAAATATACGTTACGATATAACAATGTTGCAAAATATTATTCTAATTTATAAATCAATAGAACTTTACTGTCAAAATCACACACCTTTAGTTCAGGAAATTAAAAAAATAAAAATGAGACGGTGAAGTTATAATTTGATTTTTTTTTTTTTGCTGTCTTATTTGGAATGTTTTTTCCCCACATATTTCCAAAAAACTGACATGTTATTTACAATGGCAGTACCATAGATCATTTTAGAGTGAAGATTCATCGTTGCATAAAGAAACCATTAGGAGTACATTAATTGAGTTCTTGTGTTAGTTATTCATACGGAAATGAATGGTTGATGATTTTCCATTAGATTTATTTGAAAATTTTGGTTCCACACCAACCAAATTTTATTATTATCTGCAGGAAGGAAGGCTCCTGCTGCATTCAGCTGTTGCTGGTTCGAACCGGAAGAAAACTGCTAGACCTGCTTCGCCAACTGGTTCGGATTTCCGTTTCATTAAAAAAAACCGCTTCATGGCTAAGGAAGAGCTTCTGACTGGACCATTTTCTATCCCCTCCAGCATTGTACACAGATTGGCTTGAAATCATTATCCCGACCGGTGCCATCGTCACCTACGACAGATGATCAATTTTGTCCTGAATCATGTTAAATAACCGACTTGTTATTCAAAAAGTCTTGTTTTAACCCGTCTAAACTTTAGACAGGGTCTTTTATACAATTAATGGTAGCTTAAATTAAGATGGGGTTCTTTTAAAATAGGCGGAGAAAGTAAAGGATTTTTCGTGCAATTTCAAAAAGTTGGTATATATATTAAATTCTAATTTTGAATTTTATTTTCAATTTCCCAAAAAACACACATTTCACACGCAACAAAACGTTGGAAACTGTCAATTTTTGCCTGACATTGTTGCATTTTGCTGGGTATTCACTAAGTATGTTTAATATCTATTTTTTTTTTTGCATTCTTTGATTTTGGTTCACCTGTGTGTATTTATTGTGTGTTTTTCCTAACTATTGTGTTCTTCGTTTTTCGTTGAAGAATATGGTTCGCATGAAGCGTGATGAGGTTTCTTCTTCGAAATCGCGACTGGAACATGTTTCAGTTTTTTCTGTTTTATTTTTGGATTTCATATTTGTGCGATGATGTTTTTGAAGTTTCATGTCAGGTTTTAGTTCATTTTTCCTCTGTTTTTGGATTTCTGCTTTTTCTGGATTTACTGTATCTTTTGTGTGCAATTTTATCGTTTTAATGATTCCAGGTTTGACTTATGTGATTCTGACGATCATGTTTTACATATTGAGGTGTGCATTTATTGATTTCATTGATGAGTTTTTACTTTCAGTGTTTGATATTCATGTGTAGATATTGATTATCATGATTTAGTATTACATGTGTTGAGGTTTATACCAAAACCATTGAGTTTTGTAAGCTGTGGTTCATTGTAATTAATAGAGGAATGATTAATGTGACTTTATCGTTGAGGTTCATGTCTAACACGTTGAGGTGCTACTTTTTTTTAAACCTTTTGATGAGGTTTACCCTTTACTGTTTGACATTTTTTGTGTAGGTGCTGAGGTTCTTTCCAAATTTATTGATGTTTTGTCATCTAATGTTGATTTATGTGAATTTAGTTTTGAGGTTTATGTCTGATATGTTCAATTGTGGTTTTCAGTAAATTTTTAATGAGGTTTCCCTTCACAATTTGACATTTTATGTGTAGCTTCTCAGGTTCATGCTATATATATTG
>JAUOBV010110878.1:0-12915 GCA_032360425.1 Rubia occidens | reverse complement strand
TAAATCGAGTTATCATCATGAACACAACGATCTAATCGATCAGGTCGAAGAATAAAAACTAATCTGTGGAGATAAATGTCACACTTATTGAATAACAAAAATATAAATTAATATAAATTGTTGTACCCCATCTCCCCTAATGGGAAGATGGGGAAAAGATTGAAGAAGAAGCAGGCGGCGGTGGCTTGGGCAAGGGTTTTGGAGAGTTGATGATACCTGTCAGGAATATCGCTTTTCGGCGTGTTTCGTTTTCAGAACTCTAACTACGAAACATTGCAGAAATTTTGAAAATAGTGTTTTATACTCCCTCCGTCCCATGTTTATTGGACTATTTACTTTTTCACGATTTTCAACGATCATGTTTGACCGTAAATATCTCTACCTACATTTAATTATTTCGTATAAAAAATTAATATTTAGAAAATAGACGTTAAGATGAATCTAACAATATCACATGACATTTTTATTATAGATATATAAATTGATATTTAGGGTCAAAGTTTACCAAATTTGACTTTGAAAATGTAAGTATGCCAATAATTATGGGACGGAGGGAATATGTTTATCTTGGTATAGTCTATTTCATTGACAGAAATATGGAATTTGGTTGGAGTAAAACCAGAGGCGGACACAGTATATGGGCAAAGGTTGCAATTGCCACCCAAACAATTTTATTTTTATTTTAATTTTTATGTACTAAAATTTAATATTTATGAATTTGCCCCACCACTTTTTAAAAAAATACAATTATTACCTAAGAAAATTATTTATTTTCAAAGAAATCCCACAATACATACCTTGTTGATGATATGAGGTATGACAAACGATTTTGGAATTTGAAGAATCTCAATGAGCTTTCCATTACACTTGTTAAGACGGGAAAACATGAAACTCATTTTAGAGTGTATTTGCTCTTAAAGTTAGTTTTACTTCTTCCGGTGGCAACGGCAAGTGTAGAAAGAGTTTTTTCCGGAATGACATATATCAAGAACAAATTGCGTAATAGCATGGGAGATCAATTGTTGAATGATAATTTGGTTACATATTTAGAGAGAGATTTGTTCTTAGATATTAGCATGGAAGCAATTGTAAAACGGTTCGATGCAATGAAGCCTCGTCGGCGACGTCCCTTGTAATATTAGTATTTTTAAGTACTTTAATGGCATGTATTTGAATTGAATGACATTTGCTTTAGGATACATCTTTTTGTTTCATTAATTCATATTTATATTTTCTTTAAGCCTTATTAGTTATCTTGTATGCAATGAAGTGCAAAAAAAAATTTAGGTATAATTTGCCCCCCTGCTCTTCAAATCCTGGATCCGCCACTGGCTACAATCAAGAAGGATATGGACGTAGTATAATTCTCAACCATTCAAACATATATCAGTAAAAGTTACAGAGCTATATTTATAGATGTAGTTCCTCAAAAAGTATGAAACCCTTGCAAACTCTTTTTTTCAACTAAAAAGTATGGTCAATTAATCAATGGATCAATCATCCCTTTACAAAAAATTGGAGGGGAGGGGTTCTAAAAATTTCCTAACCTTAAAAGGCAACATCATTAAAGTTTGGATGTTGAATCACGAGATTCCACTGTAACTAGTTCCTCGTGTAATGGAATTTATCGTGATTTTAACTCGCCAGTACTCTTTGTTCTCCATAATATGCCAATGCACTCGAATAAGACACATATACGTAGTGAATTTCGCCACTGGTGCTTGATTATTCTTTCCAAAAATTGAAAGAGCCAATTTTGAATGTGCTGATCCGGATCCTGGGTCTTCACAATTCCCTGGATAATGCTTTGGCAGCCACAACTGCAAGTTTGGCACGGGGTAATTCTGTTTCTATGGAAAGATGAGAGTGAGACACAACAGCCAGGAGTCCATTGAGCCAATAACTGCGAATACGTGTAAGTCACATTCCATGTAATCAAAGCTTGAGTTGCCCTTCTCTTGTCATGAGAAGGGAATTTGCTTGGCTCCACGAGCTTGGTTGGGCCACAGGTGTACCCCGGCCCCAGGGCAGCAAGGGTGAAGTTGTGAGGTGCGAAAATAATAGTGTTATTAGTTCCTGTCTGGCCAACGCTAAGTCGAAAAGTACTGGATCCTGCATTTGCGAGCTCAATACTCCACTTTTCCAGGGAAACTATAGGAAGGAAATTCAATCAATCAGGGATCGAAAAAAGAAGTAACAATTTGCGATCAAGGAAACAGATAATTGCAACAGATAACATGCTTTACACAGATATGGAAGAGATATCCTCAAAAAATTGTCTGATATTGGCTCTTCCATTTAAAGGAATGAAGCATTTTAGTGATATGGCAAGCAGGTTGTCCATTTCTTTTGAGTGCTCTTTTCCTGCAGCAATGTCTCCGTTGATACAGTCAATTCACTGACCTTGTTGATCACATAGTTGAACCCAGCCAATGAGACCGACCGCTCTTGAGTGACCAGATGTGAAGTCACCAACACTTGTTTTGGTCAACAATTCCATCAGAATAACTTCGAGCACCTAAACATTAGCCTTGAGTGAAGGAGCGGGCTTTGTCAAACTTGCAAGCTCAGGAGCATCTAGCTTCAACCAAGAACCTCCGTAGGTACCTGAGACAACTCCTCAGCAGTAAATGAGAATGACCACTCAAAAATAAAAGCCCTCTGGCTAATCGATCTGGAGAACACACATCAAATGTGACAGGTTGTTCCAATGTCAACAAAATAAACAGTCCCCATACTTCATTCTTGCATCAAAATGCCAAAAAAAACCAGTCTAGAAGATTCTTATTTCCAATGTGCTTAACTCAAACACATACTAATTGTGAAAAAACATTTTAAATTGAAGCAAACCTTACATGAATTAACTATAAATTCTATTTTGTGTTAACTTGTGGATTATATACTGTAGATTTATATCAAATATTGAAGATCATTCCACCACACAAGTTAGTCATGCTAGCACTGCATTGATCAATCCCTAAATCTATAGGCTATAGGCTATGATTGAAACACTTACAAATTGAGGATGACGATGAGCTAGTAACTGTAGTTTGAGACTTTGGAGATTGTTTAACTGGTCGGAGTTTACCTTCGGTAAGATGCTGCCAATTTGTGGTTTCTGCCTCTGCAACACTAGAAAGATTGGTGGTTTTGGCAGTAGAGAACCGGAACAACATCATTTCCGGCACGTACGACACTAAGGCGGGAGGAAGGAATGCGGAAAATCCTTTCAAAATTGTAAGCAACGCCACCGTGGGGAAAGTTGCCGGTGTTGCTCCTGATGGTGTTGAGAAGGTGTATGTCAGGGATGATGTCAGTGGCGTCATAACAGTTAGGAATACGAAGAAGGTGAACTATGAGCTAGAAAGCATGATTAAAAATTGGGGAAGTTAATTAGTTTTAAAGTGATCTTTTTTCTTAAATCTGCATCGTTGATTTATCTGAATCAGTGGTTAAGATTTGTTCTCACATAAGTGGGTGTTTTAACCTAAAATAGGCATTCTCACATGATCCCTATTCTATATATACACACTGATGAATTTTATTTATTCTATGATGATAAATTTTAAATTCTAAAGACCACAAATTCTATGTCATATTTTCAAGTTCAGTGTCTTCATTATGCTATTGAAAATCATTTTTTAAATTCTTTTTGTCATTACCACCCACCCACCACCACCACCAATATATGTCTCTAATTCCGTCACTGATTCTATGACCAGATTTGTTAGATCTGGTGGTGACGGGAGGAGCTGACTGGGATGAAAGTGGGTCTAACTAGGTTGTTCCATCTGGGGTTTGATTGGGGAAGGGAAAGTGGACTTTGTTTCCGTATTTGTCTTCTACCTTTAGATTTTTTATTAATGAAAATTTAAATTTCAAAGTATATTTTTGCATTATACTTTCTTTTGTTGTATTACACTCATGTGATTCTTATATACATGTACAAGAGTATTACACTAATCTTTGAATTTTTCTTACAAAAAAAAATTAAAGATCATTTATGATCAAAGAAAAAAATAAATAAAGATGCTCTATGTCAAAATTCAAAATTATAAATTCACAACGTAAATAGCTTAGAGTTACATTAGTCTACTAGTATATAATTATTTCATAATTTTTCAAGATGCATAAAAATATAATGCTGAAAAATAGGTACATAGGTAACGATTTGTCAGTGGTGGGTGAACAATACTGGTGCTAAGAATTTTATGGGGATCGATAATTTGAAAAATGAACCGAAATACCGATGCCTGTTAATAAATCCAGTAACGATAACTAGTGTTGATTACCAGTGTCTTTAAGGAATTTTTTTCTGATTATAATATCTCACCAAAAATATATTTATTTAATATTTCTATATTTATGCAAGAATCACAAAAATCATGTAATTTGGAGCAAGGATTATGGGGTACAATTTTGGATCACTATGTAATTTTTTAAGAATGTATAGAAGTAATCGATGTTGCCTTTCGAGACCTTTCCATTCACCAAACATGCCCAAATCACAAAATTGAAATTGGGGTAAGAATAATGAAAATCGTGTATTTTGGAGCAATGGATAATGGGGTAACACAATTTTGGGCCACAGTATAATATTTCAAAATTGTGTAGAAGTAATCAATGTTGACTTTCGATACCCTTCCATACACTCATACATGCCCAAATCACAAAGTCGCAATTGTATATTATTGAATTCCATTTTGGTTCTACCAATTTCGTGATTCGACGACTCTAACTTTCTTGGAGGGATTTAAGTGCAAAAAGATATAAAAAATTTACTCGTAACTCCAACTTGAAATCCACTCAAACGTGATGCTACCCTATACACCCCTATTGTATTTTCCATGTCTGTAAGGGAATATTTATCAAAAATTGTGCACAAAAACATATCAATAATCCTTTTCGATTTCACTTTGTAACTTCAAATTATCAACCATAAGTTATTGTAAAACGTGTACTGATGCTTTTCAATATTTTACCAAAAAAATAATTATTTTACATTTCTATATTTAGGCAAGAATAACAAAAATCATGTATTTTGGAGAAATGAGCAATGGGGTAACACAATTTTAGGTCACAGTGTAATTTTCCAAGAATTATGCACAAGCTCTTCCGTTCACCCATTGTAACCCAATTTTCAATAAAGTAATTATCCCTTATTTAGTTGTGTTTAAGTTTCTCCAATTTTGTGATTCGACTCCTCCAAATTTATTCTTATTGACAAAATTGTAAAAATGAAAAAGGTAACTTACCGACATTGTTTTTCAGTCATACTGGTGCTACTATGTAGCGAGAAAATGAAAATTATGAATTTTTGTCCATTATTTTTTAGGGATTTTTATGAGCACCGGTAGCACCATCATAGGCACCGGTTAGACAACCAATGCTATGTACTTAGAATGTTCTTCTTCCCTTTGCTGTCGGGAAGAAAAAAAATTAAAACGCCCATTTAAAGCAGCTAGCATCACGCAGCTGTGTTCGAAGTACTTAGCATCGGTATAATCACCATATGCACCGGTTTTCATACCCGTGCTAGGTACATAGAATATTTTTCTTCTCTTTTCTCTCAGGAATAAAATAATTAAAATGCCCATTTAAAGCAGCGACATGCACCTGCGTTTTAAATACCTAGCACCAGTATTATCACCATAGGCACCGGTTTTCATACCGGTACTACGGTATTAAAAAATATCCACTTGACCCAAGGTAGAGCACTGAAACCCTAATTATATAAACCCTCTTCTCCTAATAAATCTCACTTCACCACCTCTCCCTGCCTATGCCTTCTCTCCCTTCTTCTCCACCACCTCTCCGTCTACGCCGCCGCCCAGCCCACTTTGAAGGGTTTGATGCCGATGGAAACCACCCCCTCTCTGACTTCCCCGTGTTGCACCATCCCCGATGCCATTTCCAGGACCAGCCCCAATGTCATCTCCCCGCGAGCTCCACAAAAAATGAATGGTTCAGCTTAGATCCACTGTGCCTCAGCTCTCAGTGCCACCACCGCGTTCGACCGCACCTCAGCCCTTGCTTTTGACCTCATCTTCACGGTTCTAGTCTAATCATGTTATGTTGGGTTTATGAAGATTAGGTTCTAGTTTTTATGATAAGTGATGTTGTTAATCTATGTTTAGCTCTAATTGAGGGCTGCTATGTATTTTCAGACATATGTAATGAACTTCTAGGTTTAAGAATTTTCCAGTTTTTTACATGAACTTCTATTTATTTAATTTTTGTATTTTATTCCTCCTATTGTTTTTTTTATCAAAATCCACAAGTGGTTTTGGTGGGGGTGGTTTATTTGGTTTCTCAAGCCATAAAGAAAATTAAAGATACAAGAGAGAGTATGAAGCATCTTCTAATGATTTCCCATTCTAATTCGCTTCTGATCCAAAAGCATTGCTTGGGCGTGGTAAAGTTTTTGTAACAATTGCGTATCTAATCTAGTGTCTCCACCCCAGTGTGAACACTTAATTAGCCAAGGCAATTGCTAACAAAAACTTGTCCCAAAATGTGTGTATGAAAGTGTTCACCTTAATGCCACCAGTCTTGCTGCCTTAGTGTTGGTAGTCCCATTTTGTCACCATCAATTGCGAATCTTGTATCCATGTTTAAATAAGCTTGTTGTAGTACATGAAGTTGTGATATGTGCATCTATTATGACAATCTTCCCAGCTCATGCGCCGCTGTGATTTGCTAATTATAAACATGGTAAAAGTCAACTTGGATCTGTGCTATGATTCCTTGAACTTCTTTCGGCAGTTGTATCAATTTCCACGGGGCTGATCTATTTCCTTGTATCATTTCAATGACCTTTAAGGAATCAGATTCCACAATTAGATGGTTGTAATTATTTATAACACGTAAATTACAGCCAGATATGATTACTTTAAAATTCAGATTCAGTAGTTGAAGTGGCCTATAAAATATCCATTGTTATTAGTTTGATTGTGCCTAGTGTGTCTCTGGGAATGATCCCAGCCTTTAGGTGTGATAAATCTTTATATGATTCATCCACATTTAGTTTTAAACCACTACCATAAGGTTCCCATTCGTAAGCTCTAATATGTTTTGGTTATGCCTATCTAAACTAATTCATGTAACCCTTATTTATAATCGGATCACAGTTTTGTTTTTTTTTCTCGAGGATTGATGGTGGAGATGTCAATCAATATTCTATCTAAATCTTTGATCATCTACCTAGGGTTTGGCCTTTTATTTTCATAAATAGCCTTACACCTAGCTTTCCACACAATGCAGCAAACAAGAGCAGGCTTAACATGAAAGAAATTGTTTTTTTGTACTAGAGTAGTAAATATTATACCAGAGCTATGTTAATCTATCAAAAATGTGCAGTAACGGTCTGTGTGGAACATCAAGTATGAAAGAAGCATGTTTCCATAATGTTAGAGCAATATCACATTCATTAAAAGTATGGTTTAAAGATTCTTCATTACAGTGCCATCAAAATGTCCTAGGATGTCATCAAAATGTCCATGTAAAAATGTCCTAGGATGTCATCAAAAGACAAGAAATTATTTATCACTTTCCATGTAAAAAATTTGTACTTTTAAAGAGATGAGATGGTTCCATACCTTTTTCAAACCTACAGGCATGTTTCTTTTTTCTTTAGAAACTTTTAAGCTGAGTTTGTAGAAACCTTACATGTTGGTGTTGGTTTCTATATCATTGTATCCTTTTCAAAGCATAAGGCCAGTGGTTCTAATATTTTTGATAAAACCTCATCAATAAGTCCTTGCAAAAAGAGTTGAGAGAAAGCTGCTCTATTTTTGAAAATTGTTCAACTGTTAGAAATGGATGAGGTAGTTTTGTATCTGGAATCCACAAGTCCATCAAACACCCCATGGAGGTCCAATTGGCAGTCCAAAAGTTACATTCCCCGTTTTCTAAAATTATTAGAGTGTTAGAGCTAGCTAGTTCATTGATTTTTACAATTATTTTCCCTGGATCAGAGATCCTGGAAGATGATGGGAGACTCCAAATCAGTTTTGACCAAATTGTGTCTCTTTGTTGGAGTTTCAACCACAATTTAACAGAGAAAGCATCAATTATGGTTTTGAAATTCCTCAGGTTTAGACAATTTTTAGTAGTGGGGTAGCATAAATTCCCCCATGCTATCCAGTGTCTCTTTAGTTTACCTGATTCCTTTTTTCCCGAAAGGAAATCTGAGCACATAGATTGCATTTTACCAAGTGTGTGTTTGTGTTGGGGAGCTGACACACCATAAATGCTGAGGAATAGAGGTCAGAACATGTTTTACTAATGTTAATCTCCCGACTTGGCTTAGTAATTTAGCTTTCCAGTTTTGTTTTATTGAGTTTTTCAGTCACTTGCTGAAAGTAGGAGTTTAGCTTTCTCCTTGTGTACACTGGAACACCTAAATAAATGAAAGGAAATGAACCTAAAGGAATATTAGTTAAGGTCTTTATTTCCCTAGTGGCATTGGTGGCTTTGGAACCCACATAAACTGCACTTTTCTGGAAGTTAACAACCTGTCCAGTTGCCATTTCATAGTGGTTCAGGAATAGTACCAGGTTTTTGAGGGATTTCTGATTTCCTTTTAAAAATATCACTATATCATCATATGATAAGTGAGTATCTGAATACCCCCTGGTGTAATGAATCTATCCATTAGATTAACTTTAAACATGTCTTTTAAACCTCTATTTAAAATTCCAGTGATTAGATTGAACATGATTGGGGATAGGGGATCCCCCTGTCTAAGGCCTCTACTGGCTTTAGATAAACCATCTGGTTTCGCATTTAAAAGCACAAAAAACCAAGTTGAAGGAATGTTTTGTAGGGCAATTTTGACAAAATGTCCATGAAAACCTAGCTTTAATAACAAAGAATTTAGCATGAGCCATGGTACTCTATCAAAAGCCTTTGACATGTCTTTCTCTACTATTATATTTTGGGCTTGGTTTCTTTTGTCCATCAATTTAACCATTTCTAGCATTAATAACGTGTTATCAACAATTTCTCTTCCTTTGATGCAAGCGCTTTGTTCTACTGATATACACTTTTGTATAACCAGTGGTATTTTATCAACTAGCCTCTTAGAGCATACCTTGTTGAAGAAATTGGATAGAGAAATTGGTTTTAGGTGAGAGGAAAAAGTGGGAGTTGGATTTTTGGGAATCAGCACTATGAGAGTGTTGGTAATGGTTTTTGGAATTGACCCCCCACACATGAAAACCTAGACATAGTTAAGAAGAACTTTCTTAATTGTGTTCCAGGAATATCTATTAAAAAAATCCAGGGTATCCTTCTGGACTTGAAGCACTATTAGGGTTAAGGTCAAATACAATATGTTTAAATTCCTCTTCCGGTATAATTCTGATTAACCCTATATTTTCGTAATCATTTATTACAGTTGGGACAAATTTCAAATAATTTTTCGTGGGATTCTCTTGTTTTGTCAATGTTAGCATCAGTCAACATGAATTTGAAATACTAAGCCGCAACTTCTCCTATTAAGGCTTTATCAGTGCTCCAATCCCCTGACCTAGTTTTGATCCTATTGTCCTCATTTAAGAGTGTTTTTCCTTAACTGAGTTATGATAAATCTGGTATTCAGGTCCCCTTCTTTTATCCACCTAACTCTAGAGTTATGCTTCAAGAATTCACCCTCTTCTTTTAGATTTTTATACAGTTCAGAGTTAACTTGTGCCAGTTTTTTAAAATCCTTTGGGTATTGATCTCTATCACATTTCACTTCTAAGTCCTGTATTACCAGTTCAACCTTTTTAATGTTTTCAAATACATTCCCAAAGACTTCTTCATTCCATCTTTTAAGTTCCATTTTAGGTCTTTTAAGTTTGAAAACAAAGCCTGTCTACACATTTCATTTCATATAGTAAATTATACTTTATTTTAAATTAGCGAGTCTTCTTGTGTAGGATAATTTCGTGTGCATACTACTTGTCGAATGTGTTGATAATGAGATCCATGTCGTGGGGGAAGGTAAAGTGTACACATCTATAGGAATGCATCATCATAAGCCAGTCGCGAAGGAGAACGTGGTGGTCAATGTCACAAAGAGCCTCATAGATGGTATAGTTCTTCACATCCCAGAACCTGAGGAAGTACGGTAGACGAGGCGTAAGGAATGTTTGTTGAATGACCCCTTTGTTTAGTGGATATTTTGGAGAACATGCCTACTAAAAAGGTACCAAGATAATTATGTCGTATTACTGATAAATTCAGACAAATGTTGTGTACATAAATTTACCGGTTGATTTCATGTAGACAGAGACAGAAATTAGTAGCCCGGCGAATTTTCCCAATAATGCATGCAGGGATCCAAATCCTACAAAGTCTCATGTCTCTAGAATGAAACCACCACTATTCAATTCCTTGAAGGATGGTTCCCTAAAGAACATCCACATATTTGTAATGGCTCACCCTCCATTGTCTTCGTACAAAATCCTTGTGGAAAAAGTAGGTATTTTTCTATACAAGGTAAACCCAATAACCCGGAAGGAGAACTTGTTCCATTTCAATAATATCCCCCTCCCGTGAGGAAACTACATTGCATATAAATATTAATCCATCACCCTAACTTTATTCATCGATATAATAATTTCGTTTCGCTTCAATCTGTCAAGACTAACCAAATTTATAGGCTCTTGCATTTACATTCCATTTCAAAAATGAAAGGGTGGATATGGGTTCTTTACCCTAGAAAGATCCAACATGAACATGTTACAATGGAAGAGCATTTGGTCTACTTGAGCTCCCGACTGAAGCTAAAGGATAATTTGATATATATCGTACGTTATTATGGGAGGTGATTCAATTATACTTAATTAGTGCCTTATGTGATTATAATGGATTAATAAAAAATTCATTTTTTGTAGAAAACAACGGATGGCCATCATCGTTCTTCCTTCAAACACAGTGTTCTAGTTTAATCCATTACAACAAACAACCCCAGAAATAATTACATTCGCAAAATCAAAGGTGATGACGGATTCCGTAATTAGCAACCGCAAAGGATTTCATTGGAAATCCCTAAAGGTTATAATTTACTTCAAAATTTTGGTTTGAGGTAATTATTCCTATAAGTACATAACAATGTGTTTGTGAACAATTGTACGTACAAATAGCATAAAAATAAGCTGCCTCGTGGGAAAGCGATTACTATTACATGTGCTTTATGAAGGATTTGGTCTCTCATGTGAAGGATAATCAATTTGATCTAAAAAAATATCTCTTATTCTCACCTATTGTTTCGATCAATAATATCAGGACTTTGATCAACCTTTCATTCATTATGAGATTACTCCATGTTGTAGTCATTTCCTGAGGACAAATCACCATACCCCATCATGCTTTTGGAGGATGTTCATGAGATTTGGGTGCTCTTTATGATGGTAAAGAATTTGAAGCATTTACTTAATCCATATACCGTATGAGGAACTAGGATTGGGTTGATTTTTTTTAGCAAGCATCATTCTCTAAAATGTCCATTGATACTTTCTAAGGTATTTTTTGACACCTTAATGTAGATCTCTAGCTATGTATGGAGTATCAATGGTGTAGTTCATTTTTTTGAGAATTTTGATTGCATACTTTGTATATTGAAGGTGTAGTTTATGCATGGTGTAATTACATGCTATTTGAAGGGCGTTCGATGTCGGGTATACAATTCAGTAGATTCCTATTCCTACTTTTTACATAAGTGCCAATGTCGTACCTATATAATGTACCATTCGGTTGTCCCGATAAACAATATCGCTACATGTTGGCATCAGGTTAACGATGGTAGCAGAAATAGAGCGAGGCCGCTTAATCTAAATAATGCCGTGACAGGACCCACACTGTAATCTATGACATTGCACGCTCCCCAAAGTTCATAGAAGTTTAACTCTAATCAAACCATTATGTGCGACCTAGGTCAATTTGAAAGATGCCATCCTGAATGAAATGCCACGTTATATTTTCACTAGAACTGAAAAAAGCGATGTCGGACCAGCCGACGTCGCAGCTTCTTTTGCACATCGACCATGAAGTCGTTCCAACCAACGTCACGGGCTGGTCGGCAAGCATTTCGTCAAAATGATACTTACTATGGTTATTTTGCACACAAATTGAGGTAAAAATATCATTTACCACGGTGCAAAATTGCTGTTATTAATAAATATATGCAATGTCGGTCAAAACATTATGCTACATCGGTTATTCTTATGAACAATGTTGCACCTTTGATTAGCGACATCGCTGAGCATGTCGTCACACACTTTTTGGGAAGTCGGACGCCTTAGCCGACAGATTAACGTTGCTCATTCGTCGGTGGTGATGGCGGCTCTTGACTATTTACCTTGGTTGTTTCCAACCAAAACTGAGGTAAAACATACATTTTAACTCGATTTTGAACCGAGATAAAAGTATACTTTTGACCACGACGACATTTACCTCAATTTTTTTGGTTGAAAATCGAGGTAAAAATTTCTGTACAACCGAGGTAAAAGGTGTTATTTCTTGCAGTGTGGGTGGCATGTAAAACGACGAGGAGGTTCATCAATGGCTACTATGTGTTCCTAGGATCAACATTGATCTCTTGGAAAACAAAGAAGCAAAGTACATCTTCTTGTAGTTTAGCAGAAGCAGAATACAAGAGTATGGCAACATCGATTAGAGAATTGCAATGAATTTTCTACATGCTCAAGGATCTGTTAGTTCCCATATCACAACCTACTTCTCTATGGTGTGATAATCAGGCAGCCCTCCATATTACATCCAATCCCATTTTCCATGAACGAACCAAACATATTGAACTTGATTTTCTTTTTGTTAGAAATCAATTATTGAAAGGTTTTCTGAAACCTCAGTTCCTTCCATCCAAGTTACAACTGCTGAATATCTTCACTTAACCTCTTGGACCTT
>JAUOBV010110668.1:0-12916 GCA_032360425.1 Rubia occidens | reverse complement strand
GTCGATTAAAATAATTTGTGGATTGACTAATCTCTGCATGCATTGCTAACTTTTTCATTTCTTAAGGCTTAAATAAGGGAATGAATAGATGTGGGTAGGTGTAAATTCATGAATTTCTAGGGGCTATCATAATGGTATTCTTTTTCCTTATGTATAAATTAGCTCTATAAAAGGATGATTGTATATTGTGTTTTACTCAATTGTAGTTTGTGTGTGGTTGTGTTGTTATGAGTTACTCTATATATCTGCTCTAGTTGTGTTTCTATGTGTGTTGTGTTGTTACTAAGGCTTTTGTGTAAGTTGTAAGCTTTCTCTAGAAAATATAATATGGGATTCTAATGGTTAATGTATCTTGCCTTCAAGATCCTACTGGTAATCTGGTAATCTATCATGGACAGATTGTTTAGAGGTACTGAAGGGATTTCTAAGGAAGTTCATATGTGCTTGTAAATGGGTTTCTAACTTTATAATTTTCCATAAATATAGGGAATGTAACTAACATTTTGTATGTTTTTTTGGATCAGCAAGTGAGATTAGTAAAATGTGGAACAGAGGTT
The DNA here is from genome assembly GCA_032360425.1 of Rubia occidens. Taxonomy (NCBI): domain Eukaryota; kingdom Viridiplantae; phylum Streptophyta; class Magnoliopsida; order Gentianales; family Rubiaceae; genus Rubia; species Rubia occidens. The sequence continues at coordinate 12,359 of JAUOBV010110668.1, read as the reverse complement.
AATGGTGTTCTACATCTCCTCCACCCTACTTCAACGGGGGTCAAGGAATACTAAGGCAGGGAGAAGCCTAGGTTTTCCTTGGCTTGACTATATGGGAATACTAGGCTACATGGTTGATAAAGAAAATTGACTAGATACAGGTGTTGTTTGACTATGTGACAACTGGGTATAGTGTACCGCTAGCGTGAAGAGTACTTACATGGTATACTTGCCCAATTTCAAGCCGAGATTCCTCGTAGGAACAATTTATACACGATGCTAGGGTTCCCTTCACCATTGCTTCTCCTATGGTGCATATGTGATGGATGATACATGTGCGCCAAGTCGAGTTATTTCACTACATTGGTTCTTACTAGTTTTACTATGTATGTAGCAGTATGTTGGTAGCTCTTCATTTTGTTAAATGTTTAAGACATATTATACTACTTAGACAAACGTGAAGGGATGGATTCTATCTCAATTATTTCCTTAGGGTTTTATAGGTTCTATGTAGAGTTTCCATGGTTTATGTGTATCGTATTGGAAGTGTAACTTTTTTTTAAAGAGTATTTCTCTTTGTTTTTATTCGAGCCCGTGGAAATATTAACTCCATTTTGAGCTAGATATTTTACTCCTATCTCATTTTTGGATAGACATATTCTACTTATGAATGAAACTTTAAATTGAGTGAGGTGGTTGTTTGTGTTTTGTGTACCTGGGTGTAAATGCACCTTAGTTATAAGGATGTAATGTTGTGATGTATTCATGCTGTGTGTCTAAACCAGGTTCGTTTCACCGCTTTCATCCAATCCTGCATGTTCAAGACTTTTCAATTGGTCCTTGTCAAGATTTTCAAGCTTGTGCAGTAGCAAGCTCCACCGACCTCGTGTTTTATGGTGGCCAACTATCATATGTTAACTGTAGCTATTCATCATATTTCTTCATTCTAACATATTTAGATGCTTCAAAGCTTATTATTTTTCCTCTTTTGTCATGCAACATGGCCTCCTCTAGATACCATGAAAAGAAAAAAAACACTTCCCCATAATCGGCACAACTGGTGCGAGGGGTTCCTTTCAGATCACTATAGTATCTGGAATCCGCACAATACTCTATGCTAGCTTCATGACACCTGCAGAACAAGGTCTCGGAGAGTTCTCAGGATCATCCTCTGATGCCTAAGTTAATGTATGATTAATGTATCTTCAGTATCTGGGGGAATGTCATTACCTGTCTTGTCATTTAGATCATCTATTTATAACTGGGGATCACAGTGATCTTGGTTGATCGTGGTTTATGTGTCTCTCATGCTCGAGATACTATCTTTTCTTTGGACTTTGTATGACTAGGAGAGGTGTATACCACCATGGCTTTACTTCTTTCGTAGATTGATATAAATGGCAACAGGTTCGACATTTACTTGTGTTAGGTCAAACGTGGCTTGACTTATTTTGTAAATTGACATAGATGCCAAAAGGTTCGACCTTTACTTATGTTAGGTAAAAAATGGATTGAATTATTTTGTAAATTGATATAGATGCCAAAAGGTTCTACCTTTACTTGTGATAGATCAACCGTGGTTTGACTTCTTTTGTTAGCTGACATAGGTGCCAAAAGGTTCGAACTTAAATTGTGTTAGGTCAACCATGGCTTTAATTCAAAATTCAATTGACATAGATGCTAACAGGTTCAAACTTTACTCGTGTTGGTATATTATGACTTGACTTCTTTCGTAAATTGACATAAATGCCAAAAAGTCTGACCTTTACTCATGTTAGCTCGACCTTGACTTGACTTCTTTTTTAAATTGGTATATATGTCAAAAGGTTTGTCCTATAGTCTTGTTAGGTCAACCATGGATTGATTGATTTTTTTTAAAAAAATTAACATAAATGACAAAAGGTTCAACCTATAGTCTTATTAGATAAACTTTGGCTTGACTTCTATTATTAACCTACACATACAGATCGATGCCAAAATGTTTATTCTTTAATTACTCATCCCACGTCAAGAGTGTTTTGTCTCTAAACATGATATGAGGATTGACATATATAAATATTCTAGTTTTGTAGTGGAAAAATAATTATTTAAGCCAGAAATAGATTAGGGCTTATTTGGTGGGCTTTTTTATTATGTTATTGGGCCAAACAAATATTTTCTACTACTGAATATGACCGACGTTAGTCTTGTAATTGTATCTTGTCGGTCTAACTGAGATAATGAATGATGTCTCACATTCGTGACAAATTTTCCCAAGGTTCTAAATGACGTTGTTTCATGCCGTTTATATATAGAGGCCAACCTCAGGACCTGTTCAAACAGTTCATCTTTCTCGCAAATTTCAAAGGGGTCCCACCCATTCTCCCTCCCGTCATTCATTTTGTTCACAGATTTGAAGAGGTATGTCTGCATTGCGATTCTACATTTAATCTGAATTACTTCCTTGTTGTATTTTATTTTTGTTACATTGTTGTTATAATTTATATGAAATCAAAATTTGTGTACTTTGTTTTTTTATATCAACTTTCTACTTTGATTGTTCCCCAATGACAATATTCATGGTTTTGTTTGTTATGTGTGTTAAAATTGTTGGTTTATATGATGTGTTTGGTTAGGATTTCCAGATGCATGCGACATCGGTTCCCAGTCAGTCAAGAATCGATGTTATTGATTGGTACCTGAAGTTGGCTGTTCGTGTTAGGCATTCGTAGTGGTTTAGGGTTTTATTTTTAATGTGGAATTAGTAACCAGTTGATCGTAGTGTTGTCATAAATGATTGTTGTCCAACGTCGTATGTATGTGTCAGTCATCAATCTATTTTGGGCTGATGTAGAAGTAATTTTGGTCACATTTTGTCAACCGAACCGATAGCAGTTGTGAACCTCGGTCGAGGTCGTACTTACTTAGTTCCGTGCAAATCCCAATGACTTGTCATATTTTAAAAAAATTTAATGGTCAATCCAATCATGCCAAGTTTGAGGTGAGCTATTTATGTTTGGTTTGGTAGATTTAATTTACTTGGGTAGTTATGAAAAGTTAGTAATTTCCTTATTTCTCTACACTTCAGGGGAACATGAAGCATGTTGCCGACTTGGTTATAGATGTAGACCAGTATACCATGTCTATGGATAGTCAATGTTTCAACTACAACTTGCCACAGCCAAACTTTGGGACAAACCCAATAATGGTAAGTCCTACCTAATACACGTGATTTATGTTTTGTTTAACATTTATTTTTGTTAATCATTCCATACTAACTGTATTTTTTATGATCTAGTAAATCCCGAGGGACATGATAGCATGCCTACCAAGTCAAAATACTCCCGTTGTACTAAGGTGCAATGCATGCAAGTGACACGTGGGTTACTCTAAGAACGTAAGATAAAGGCTATTCCCTAAAGGGTTTTGAACACTTTCTTACAAACAACGGCCTGTATATTTGGGATACAACCTTCTTCAACCTGCTTGATGCTACCGTGGGTGCAACAGTGTTCAAGGTCGTGATTATTGATCGTTTGATTTTTTGCTTATGACTATTTTAATGTAGGATTGAAAAAAAACAACATTGCTGTGATTGAGAATATTTTTTTTCTTCATGTAGTTGGGAATATTGTTATTGGGAATAAAAATAACATTAATGATTTGGTTATTTTAATATATATCGGTTGTCTCATTTTTATTCCTAACCATTTAAACTTTATTTTTCAATTATTTTCAAAGATAACATTTAATAAGGCTTGCGTATGATTACAAAAATGTCTCAATAATTTTCGAACAAGAAAATAATTTTTTTTGACTCCTTTTTTTTACAATCAGTTGTTCGAACAAATATTCGACACCGTTTATCCATCGCATAGGATGTCGGCAATACCAACATATAATGAAATTTCATAAACTTGATAGTACAACATTAGAGACGTCGCATATCCTTTGTTTACTTTATTTTCTTTGATTTCATAACTTATTACTTCATTTAAAAAGTAACTGAGGTAAATAACCTACCTTTTACCTTAGTTGTTTTTTAACCAAAGTAAAAATATCTTTTATTTTGTTTAAAAAACACCGAGGCGGTTATTTGGAAAAAATAAAAAAAACCGAGGTAAGAACCTCGAAGAAAAAAGTTATTTTTCTTGTAGTGAAAACAAATGTAACTAAATGTTAAAGGACTTTGGAGATGTGGATACACTAAAGGAACTAAATTAACTGAAGTTTGTAATGACGTACCTTAATTTCAACTAGTTTAAAAGTTTTGATTTAGTTGAAATTCATGAATGTAAACTAGTAGACATTTACTTGTTGAATGTATTGAATATTGGGATGTATGTCTACCTAGAGCCATAGATGGTTATTTTTTAGGAAAATAATAACCCCTCCAATACTCCACGCCATTGGACGGAGAACCTTGTACTTCCTGAAAAGAACTGTGGGAGAAAAACATCTCAAACAACTTCATTTCTGCAAAGAAAACCACAATGTTATCCACTCCACAACAACTCACAACATGGTGAATAATAGAATATATATTTAAAAAATGAAGATATTACCTATTTAAGGAAGTCTCTCTAATCACTACATCATCTGGATGACTTCTTTTAGATTGTCAAGGGTTGAGTCTTCTACCTTGACCGTTGTTCTCAGACAACGGTGATTCAAAATCAACCAAATGTTTGCAGCTGAATCCTGATAAACCAAAATGTGATTAGGACTTATCTCTGTGTTATTTTAATGAAATAATTAACACGTATCATTATTAATCAACGTTGAATAACTATACATAACAAAAACCAGAACAAACATTCATTAAAAAAACAAAAATGGAAACTACCTCTGTGTTATCAAGTCCAAGCATTTCCTTGGTGGCTTGCATATCGACAAAGTCAATCCCGACCTCTCCTCTATCGACAACCTTCAACCACCCTTTCTATAGCTAGAACATGTGGCCCCTACCCTTCGAAAAATTAGTTAATCTAAAAGCAATATGTTTGATGTTGGAAAGTTGGTGTATTAAATGACAATGGTGGATATGGGAATGAGATGTGCGATGTAGATGAGGTAGAGGTGGTGGTGCGAAGGTTTCAACCCGGTTAAGGTTTTTGGTCGTGGAGTCTTACAAAAGAAAACAAAGGGGCGGTTGATAATGTAACCATTTTGTGTTGCTAATCATTTCTCATGTTGAATCTGTAAGGGTAGATGGGAAAATATTAATATTTTCTGGAGATTAATAGTATACAAGAAAACAAGGGTTATGAAAAGGGGGCTGATTTTAAAATTTTCACAGGAGTTGGGAGGAAGTTGTTATAAATGAAGTCACTCTATGAAAGAATGTTGTTGAACCATCTTCTAACCTCAATTAATGCATTACTTAATAAATTTTCATAAATTGGAAAAATCATTCGACTATATTTTTTACTCCTTTAGACACAATCACAATACCAATTGTCGGAATTGAAAATGATAAGGAAAAATAGCCTCATTTTCATTTTGACCTTGGTTCCAAAATTGGATTATGTCGTGGATTCCAAACCATCTCCAGGAAATTCCCTTTCTTTCTAAACCGTCTCGTATAAATCTTTTTATTCTCATAAGTCTCGTAACCTAACCCTGAAATACCATTTCTCCAATTATCTTTTTATTCATTCAAATTACAACTTTGAATGAGTTCATATTTATTATATATCGGCAAAAAGAGGGGAAAAATCCAACTAATCCTTCACCATCTACATTCGGTGGTCTAGATACAACAATCAATATTTTCATGGGAGGAACTATAAGAAATTGTCGAAATGAGGAGATGGGTTTTTACGCGGTACATCAGAAGACAAAGGGGCTATGAGTGTTGTTCGGAGCCCAAATCTTGTTGGGAAGTCATCAATAAGGCAGCAGAAGGGCATTATGTTTATGGGTACGCCAAAAATGCACTAATTTACATTTTGAATACATATTGGATTATTTCGACCCTTATTATTTGCATAACCTAATTATGATAGTTAGTCCAACCCACCCACCCAGACTAAGTAATATAATGTTGTAAAAATTTGGGAAAATTTCGTGACAGTGATAGGGTATCCAAGGTTAATAGAATTTTCATGACTGTCACTAAATTCAAGATCAATGTTGTATTATGATGTCCATGGATTGACATATTTTTGTAATGGCCCACTATTCCGGATGGCCCTTATAGGATTTTCCATAAACAATCTTTAGCCAGCTAAAACTGACTCCCAAACACGGTGTCTCGTAGAAAAAAGGTGTAAGTATTTCACAATACAGGGTGACGAGGTTAGGCAACTAAATGAATAGGATTTTTCGATGCTAACTGTGGAGCAACGATTGGTTTTTGAGTGGGTTTCCATGAATGTGATTCCATCAGGGGGCAATTCTTGACCCTACCATTGGATTCCTTATGATCTTCTATTGCATTATGGAGAATAAACTGTTGAATCCCGGGTTCATAATATTTTCCTACATAAACAAAGAAGCTGGCAGAGCTAAGGAATTCCCAAACGGGTGTTTTCTCACAAGGATAATCAAAGAGCACAGTGTTGTACCTATAGTCTGCCCATTATGCCTTGAATAATACAATAAAAAATGGCTTGACCTGAAACTACTCGAATAAGATATAAAAACAAACATATACAAGGTGAAGTTGATTCCAGGGTGGTGTATACCTAGCCCATAATCTAAGGGTTACTGGCCTTCATGCCCAACCCAATACTCGAGAGCAAAGCCCAATGTACAAATTACCATGATCACAGAACCGATAAAGGTGGAGTCTTGTCTGAAAGACTCCGCCATGAACTGATAAAGACTCCGCAAACAATTAAGTTTGGAAAAACACGAAGCAACCAACTTACAATTTTTTTACTTTGTAAGCTATAGATCTTAAAAAGTTGCAATCTTACTATTACATGCTATGCATCTTGCACAAAGGCAGATATGCCTACAAAAACAGCGAAGCAAGCGAGTAATAGATCTTGCAGATCGTACAATACAAGATCAAAAGTTAACAAGATATAGATCTTGGAACTACGCAAACACAACTAAGTAACCTATAGATCTTGCGGAAAGACAGATAAGCCCACAAAAACACAAGAAAGCAATAGATCTAGCAAGCTCGCACAAAATAGATTCTTGATTTTACAGGCTATAGATCTTGCAAAATAGGAAAATAAAAAAAATCAGTAGTATAGATTATACAACTTCCTATGGAGAAAGTTCAACAAGATAAAGCATGAAAATAACAGATGCATAATGAAACGAACATAAGGAAATGTAAATACCACAGTACTCAGTGTTGATAAATAGTGGGGAAAATTAAAACAAATGAATCAACACAAAGCACTACTTCAATAATTAAAAAAACAATCGGCGCCTTGATGCACGGGATAACCCAGAAGATGAAGAACCACCACGACAATGAGGTGGTTCAGCTTCGCAATGAGAGTTTTCAGCCTCGCGATGAGATGTTTCAGCTTCACTCACATCTTCTAACATGTGGTCATAACCATTTCATGTACAAGTAAGCGATATTCTATGTAAAATCTCTTCACTCTATAGGGTCAAGATGCTTGGCGAAGTATGCCCTATTATCAATTATATGGCCAAATTCTTCGCGATCAATCTGCACGCTTATAACGTCAGCAGTATCTTGATAATTATTATTAGTAGCCTTCAAATTTTCAATTTCATTTTCTAATTGGAGAATATGAGACCTAACATCTTCTGCCGATACTCATCGATAGGTCCACACAACCAGTAGGCCGACGAGATGATGATGGAAGGGCTTGAAACTTATCTGTATATTCTACACAAGCTTGTTCAAGTAGATATCCACACACGTTAGGACGATTGCACTTGGCACGAAGCTCTTCATTCTCACTGCAAAGCTGAGTACTTATCCAAAACTTTTCATCAAACTTACTTTACCACCCGGTTGTAGAGAAGGACAAATGATCACAATCATTCTGTTTTTTCTTCAATGGCTCTAATAGATCGTCAATGCGAGAACAATGTTTCTCAACAATCTGGGTCTTTTGATGAGCTTCGTTGGCCTTGCTAGAAAAAAAATTCTTATCATTCTCCTACTGACAGAGCATTCTAACCATGCTCAGCTACTGGCGCTGAATAAGATTCTTTGGTTTAGCACAGAACTCTTTCAGTTTGTAGACTTCATCTTAAGTATTCTTTTAAGTCTTTGTCCATCCAACTTCAACATCATTGATGTTAAGTAACATATATTTAAGACGAATACCCCCATTCATAAACACGAGGAGGAATACGGAGCGAAAAGATATATATACCAACATATTCAAGATCCACCAAGCTACAAACAATATCGTTATCCAAAGATTCAATATTGTAGCCCTCGAGTACAAACTGGTTGCATGGGACAACTTGCAGAAGAATTTGGAAAAGGTGAAGAAGAAGGAAGTTCCCTCTCCGCGGCCAAGACACACTCCCTAGCAGCTAGTGTACATTTTTTGGCATCCCCAACAAAGGCACTCAAAGTGGTGCACTTTTCTTCCTTTGCCCACTATATCTCCAGTAATGAACCATCCCCTTTAGCAAACTCGAAAACCCGTTGGCTCACGAGCTGTAAACTCTCACCAACCTAATTTTCAATGGTATGCAGATAAACATGACATTTAGATATAATAATATGAAGATAACAAATTAGAACAAACATAAGTCCTTAAAAACATACCACAGGCATTGTCTCATGGTGAGATAGTTTGGAAAGGGTAGCAGGAATAGTTCCCTCCACTATCAAATCACGGCTTTGTGGTGGGGGCTTAGAGTGGGTATGGCTGGTGCACCATCCTTTTTCAGGAGGCTCCAGAGTGTTGGAGGTCCCACCGGATCCTTTCTTATTCTTTTTTCTATGAGAAGAGTCATCAGTATTGCGGGAAGCAATCTCCCTACTTTCCTTAGCGGTAGCCTCAGAAGTGTGTAGCGGGGAGCCAACTTCAGTCACTTTTTCTCTAGAGAACACAATTAAAATGTTTTCATGGGTTTCAAAAGCCATAACTTCAAGCTGTTCATATTCATCATCAGATATAAAAGTGTTATCGACGGGATGATTGGTTAAATCCATATCTGTAATTTGACCAAGAAAGGAAAATGAGCACAAAGAGACAACAAGACAATACGAACAATAGGAGATAAATAAATGGGACAAGAAATGACAAAATAGTGACAAGCAAACACCTTCGCTCTCAGCATTAGCATTGCGAAGAAACATTGAATGTTCGCTGAGTTTCAAAACAATCTCGGATTCAGCATTAAGGCGATCCCCTGCCTTAGGAAGTTTTGATTTAGGAATTTTGAAGTTCCAAACTGGAAAAGATTGTTGGTTCTCATTACTAGGTTTTAGAAAGAATTTTTTACACCGCACCAACAGTTATTAGGGAATCCACTAACAAACTCAAATGATGTAATGGCTGGGTAAAGGGTAAATTATTCAGATGAGTTCTTCACCTTGAGAAGCTGATAAATGCTGGAAAATAGGTTGATGAAAAATGAACTTGAGCCACTTCGCGCACATGGTGGAAAAAATTGTAACAACTTTAGGATATAGTTGCGATAATGTGACCATATAATGGGAGAGTAAGTCTAGGACATGTGGAGGTAAGGGATATATTAGCCCAAACTTAACATAGTTTAAATAATAGGAGATAAAGCCAAAGGGTGGAGTGCGAATACTTTCAGAAGCTTCAGGGTCCCTAAGTTCATAGAAAGATAAAAAAAGAATAAGTATCCTTAAGATATTCTAAGTAGTAATAAAAAAGAATACTGCTAACGACAGAAGAGCAGGTTGGATGATTGGAATCCTTCCCGGAATAGACATGGTCAACGGGAACGTCACATACTGAAGGGTCAACATTATTAGAGGCATACATTGCAGTAAGAACTCCTAAGATCTAGAGGAAAACTATCCATCAGAAGTTACAAGGAGACCAAAGAAAGAGATATATTTTGGAAACAAATGGAGGAAGAAATACAAAGCACACATCGGAAAAAACCGGAGGAAAAGAAATCCAATTAGAAATCCCTACACTAATGCTAAAAAACAAAGCTACGGTAATAGAGACGATGCATAAATACACAAGTATCACCCAACACAGAAGATTGGGAAAGAGAAAACTTACGGTCCGATGAGGAGAAACGAGAAACAGGAGAAATATAAGAAAGATGAAGAAGATGAAGAATACAAATAGGTTACGCGATTAAATTTAAGAAGTTAAAAAGGGAAGAGAATTCAAAACATAAAAGAAAAGTAATGACTGACATTTGTCAAAAAGTAAATTACATTTTTAGGAATGCGAGAAGCCGGCGAAATATAGGTACAAGCAAAACAATGAATACTGATAGAATTAAAATCACGAAAATTGAAGCATTTATAAAGGGGAAGACATAATGACATGAGAGAATTTTGGAACAATATAGAGAATAGGGAGGACGAAATTTCGGTTCGATGAGGCAAAATCTCAAACAGCTAAGTTAGTTACAGGTATAGCGGATAAAGAGAAAATTTCAAATTCAAACTTCAAAATTGAAAAAAAAAAACAAGCGGCATCACGTTAGTAGCTAAGAAGCAAGCAACACTTTGCAAAGACAATATTAGCAAACATGTTGTTACAGCTTTAAGACTTCGTGAAACAATAGTTTGCAAATATAATACAAAAATAAAAAAGTTATCGCTTCGTATTTTTTTTGATGAACCGAATGAATATATTGAAAGAGCATCAGAAACCAAAGTAGTACGTTTTAAGGCCATCACTCTAAGCCTTTTACAAAACAGGATAGATTACTAAACAAGAAAACTAATTGTTCCTCCATTTACATTCAGTGGTTATAGTATCAGTCAAGGCCTCCTTGCTCTGCTCCCTTGCTTGAAAGATTCTCTGATTTCTCTCAATCCAGACATGATATAGGAAAGATGTATGGAGCTGCAGCTTGTTCCACTTCCTCCTTGTCTTGTATTGGTGAAATTTTCTTTTCAGCTCCCTCAAATTTCTGGATCCTCCCAGGAGCAGCTGCTGCTGGATGTGGATTGTGAAAGGGCAGTGCAAAAACAGGTGAGCAGCATCTTCCTTGTGAGCTTTACATAGAATGCACTTTGATCCTCCCTGAATGATTCTAAATCTCTCCAATCTATCAACAGTAGCCAGCCTCTTCTTGACCAGCATCCAAATGAAGTATCTGTGTTTAGGTAGGATCTTACTAAAGCACTGGTATATTTAAGGTGAATGCCTTAAATAGGTGAATGCCTTGGTATATTTGCTCCTTGGAACATGCAGGATGTCAAAGTATTCAATTTGGCATATAGGTTGGCAAGCTCTCCTCAAATACTTTAACAATTTCTCCTCTCCCACCTCATAATATCCACGGATTTGTTGTACCACTATTTGTGAATCGCTAAAGCACTTGACGCTCTTTACCTTCATCCATATTGTAAGGTCCAACCAATGTATCGGTGCTTTGTATTTGGCTTCATTGTTTGTGAGTGGGAAATCAAAATGAAGTGAGTATCTATGTTCTTCTCCATCTAGATTTACGAGTGGTAATCCGGCACCGCAACCTTCTTTGTTAGACACTCCATCAACAATCAATTTCCATATGATGTCCTTCTATTTTTATTTCCCTCTGTCTATTCCAATATTGTCTAGTGTAATTTTTTTTGTGCATCTCCACTCGTTATGTCTGCGCTGCTAAGGCTTACACCTTGAATGCAGTTCGCAGCTGAAACTGGATCTCGTACTATCCCAATTCAAGAGCCTATCTAGTCATTTTGTCGGACGATTCTATCTTGCTCAAGATATTTTTAAGTGGGTAGCCAGTATACACAACTATGTTGTAACTTTGAATGTACCGTCACAATCTACTTGCTGAGTATACTAATGTGAGACTTAATCTTTTGATCGGAAAGTACGTTCTTTATGAACTTTGCAGTATCCTACTGATGAGTATACTGTCACTTTTCTTTCCTCTTCTTGATAGACCAAGAATGAACTCAGTGCTTTTCTTGAAATTTCCAGGCACAAGTATAGAGTCTCTTCTAGAATTGGTGACTTTAGCACTGGAAACGCTTTGAGTTTTTCTTTCAACGACTCATACGCTTTCTTCTTTCCTCATTCCAGCTAAAATTATTGGCCCTTTAAAGAATGTTTAACAGTGGGAAATATTTTTCAGCAGCTTTCAAGACGAACCTGCTTAGTGATGCTAGGGATCCCATCAACACCTGCACTTCTTTGACTATTAATGATTGAAAGAGGTCGATTATTGCTTGTATCTTTCCTGGGTTAGCTTCAATTCCTTTGGAGGATACTCTATTCCCCCAAAATATTTCCTGTGCCACTCCAATTATGGACTTCTTAGGG
>JAUOBV010110458.1:0-12919 GCA_032360425.1 Rubia occidens | reverse complement strand
GACAAACCTATAAATGCAACACAAACTAGCACTACTATCTAAAACATTATATACTCAAAAGTGTTGTTACTTTGTTAGCACCAACTTTTTCTGCTGTTTTCCTGAATCAATGGCTTCCATAGTTTCTGCCACCTTCATCCGCAGTCTTCCGGGACCAATTTCGGCGCTAGGAAAACTAGTTCCTCTAACAACATTTTAACATTACATACAATGCACAACTAGTACTACATATGTAGATACATTCGGGACAAAACTAATTCCATCTTCCTTTGATTCCATGGATAAGTTCGTCCGGAGAAAAATAGTGGTGAGAGGAATTCAGTTCTCCAAGGCTGCACCGAGGTCATTGCCGAATTTCTGCGCTTTCAAGTCCAGAATCTCATGCTCCTCAGTAAGACAATTATACATTTATTAGATCTAATGCAATTTCTTTTTGTTCTGTACAACTGCAATGGTAACTTGGAACAGGATGAGATCAAGGGCGGAGGTAGGAGAGATATCTGGCGGAGGCTGATCTATCAGTAAAAAAAATCTCAATTTTTCCCTTATTAGAGGGGTCTGTAATTTTTTAAATTTTTTTTTACTACCCGAATTCTCCGTAATTTTGGTCTTGACGGGGATGGAGCCCCCTCTACCCCCCATGTAGATTCGCCCCTGGATGAGATTGTCGAGTTCAATGGTCGAAGTTTGATCAGTTTCATGCAGAATAGTCAACTAAGCAACTTTGAGTCTGACGGAAGGAGTATATACTTTCATTTCATCTGTAGTATATGTTACTACATGAGAATGCTCACACCCGCGGGTGTACCCCAGTAGTTGGGACATGAGTGATTTTTGGGGAGATCCAGGTTCGAATCTTGGCAGCGACCGTGTGGGGAAGGTTTGGGCTATCTTGGGGTCGTACCCCAAGGGGTGCTCGGGGTCCCTGGTGCGCACTGAGGCAAGCCAGCCTATGGTTCCTGGTGCTAGACTACAGTGGCTTATCTCCCACACGATGACTGTGGTATCGGCTGGTATGAGCGTCCAAGGCTGGCGCACAGCCCTACTACACGAGAATGCTCGGTGTCATTAACACAAGAGTTGTTATTTGTTGGCCACAGTGAGATTGGTCGGGTCCACAATTATGCTACAGAAAGAAAAAAGAACTATGACTGCATGAGCTGCATGCTAGATTTTGTTACATAGAGAGTTATCTTCAGTTCCTAAGAGCATGTAAATATAACAATCAATTCAAGTCCAAAGAGAAATTTACTATTCCGCTGACAATCAAACCATTACCTTAATATTTGTTTTCCGCTGATCAACAATCATTAGTTGTTTCAAAGACATGCTTTTCAGTTCTTCCATTTTGGAAACAATCCTCCTTTCTCATGGGAATGGTGCTGCTGTTTTCAACCTTAACAAGGCCGGTCCAAACCCATTTAAGGTCCTGGGCGAGAAAAAAAAGTTGGGCCCTTCTTTAATGCTCCTTTTGTCCTAATATAAGTTGTACAATTTGACTTTTGACATTTAACTTTAAAAATGTTTGACAATTAATATCGTTAATTATGTACAGTTAAAAATTATAAAAAATTAGTATTATGAAAATATACATTAAGACTAATCTAATACTATGACACATGATAATATCCTTACTTATATATCAATATAATTTTATTTTTTAAATTAGTTAATTTTGACTAAAAGAATAGTACACTTGCAACTTATTTTGGGACAGAGGGAGTATATAAATTCTATTTTTAAATTTATTTTGTATTTAAAATTATTTAGAAAACTTTCAATACTATATAGACTTCTTTTGCCTCATCGTGGAATGAAAAGTTGGTCAAAAAGTGTGCAATTTATATTGAGGCGGAAGGACTATATACACTAGGATGAGAGCATACACAAAAGTTTTCGTACAAATTCGAAATTAAATTGATAAAATATTGTTATAAATAATTTTTTAGTAAATAAGTATTAACATAATTTTGATACAATTAATAAAATAATATTCATGGAATATATATGAAAATGTAGAAAGCCTCATGTTAGATTGACTAATGGTTAGACCAATTATAAAAATCTCGGTATCAAAAAATTTTAGGGCAATTATTTATATATTGGGACATATTTTAAAAGTTTTCAAGGTTAAGAGGATCTCATTGTAATAAATAAAATATATATCAAATCACTCCATTAGTGAAATCAGTTATAAAGTTGGTATAAATCAAGACGTTGTGAAAAAAATATGTTTAGTCAAAAAATTGAATAAAAGTAAAACACATATATATTTATTTAATTAAATATTAAATAAGTAATATATAATGAGTAATAAGAAAAGTGAGTTAGGAATTTGGCAAAGTTCTGGGAAATACCGTCTTTCCACAACCTTACAGAAAGATGCGGATTAATTAGAATAATAAAAGGTAAAAGATATTAGTTGCAATATTAAAAATTTATTATGCAACGTATAGTAGTTTTAAAGTTTATAACCCGATTCATGCAACCTGAAAATTTCATTTTCATTTTTTCTAATTTGTACTTTAAACCTTGATTTCCATGACTTATGGAAAAATCGTTTTTCAAGAGATGGGCTCTAGGAATTTATATATGCATACATAAAAAGGAAAAACAAAATGCCTTGATTCAAAGGACTTAAAAAGCTTTTTATTATACCATCGATAAGTATCAGAAGAAGAAACAGTCCAGTAAATAGTTTTCTTTTGAATGTTTGATTCGTGACACAAATGGGACTGTGTTAACAAAATGAATGTGTGCAATTTGGGCCCAAAATTAACGCATGAAATATTTATAGACTCAATAAATAGGGAAGAAGGAAATTGGACTAATATTTCTGCATTGATAATAAATAGGTTTTTTAAATTTTGGGCTCTTCCCAACTTTGAGCCCAGTGCGATTGCACAGCCCGCACTGAGTTTGGGCCAGCCCTGAACTTAATAATTTCAATGTAATGAGATTACTTTCTGAATCCTTTTAGTATCCAAAATAATATGCACTATGAGTAGGAACATCCAAATATAACCTTGGCAGAATCATTCCCTAGTGAAATCATAGACTTAGATGGAATCAATTTGTCTTGTTAGGACAAGTAAAGATTAAAAATCATCAAAAGTGATAAGACACTTATCAGATACCCAAAGAACAGTTTTCGTACATTACCTACTTCATTTGGGTGGAAATGCGCTGTTCAAACTTTTCAACAACTTTATCTTGTGCACACTCCACAAGCTATAGCTTGCAAAAAATGAAGTCATAAGAATTCTTAGCTAGTTTTATCATTACTATATCATAAATTCTTATCTACAATAAGCATATAAGTAGTAGAACCTAAATCTTGGTAAGAAGTCATACATTTAAAACATCTCCAGGCTTCTCGTCCATCATGACCATACGAATCAGCATACTCAAGGAAGAGATTTGCTACAAAGAATAAGAGAAGAAGCACGAATACAACACAATATCCATAAAACACTCCATGATAAGCATATATAGGCCAAAAGTACCAACCAAATTGTTGTTAGATGAACTCTCATTAAATGCAGCAATGAAGGATCATTCATCCATTGATGTGGTCCTTGTTATTGATCTTGTGAATGGCTTGAATTTTTTGCTCATAAACTATCTTGTCGTCGTAGTCTGCTTCACATTTCCACCAAATTTCTGCACACCATTGCTCCCACCTTGCTTCCATTCACTGAAAGACTTGAGTGCCATGACATAGTTAACATTTGGGAATGGTGCCTCTAGCTCCACTAACTTTTGAAATCACCAAAAAATGGTCTTTTAAGAAGCACCATAAATCAAAATCGGTTAGAGATAATCCCACTTCAAAACGAAAGATAGGAAAAAACTTTTTTTAAAAAGCATACACTTTTCGAGAATAAGTATTTTCCTTTCAAATCTGAACATCTCAGAACCAATATAGTTGTAGTCTTTGAGGCAAAAGTCTCTTCACCGTGATCAGTCAACTAACCAAGCTTACTAGGAGAAGCTGAACCAGAAGAACCTTGATGGAACGACATAAGTTAGATATAGCATCAAAAATCAAATTAGTTGATTGGGCTTGACAAATGGATATGAAATAGTTTGGTGTCTAACAAAAGAAAGTTACTTTATACTTTCTATTAATACCTTCAATACACTAACCTTCAGGGATTTGAATGGATATTGTCTTCCAATTGCTTCAAGATGCTTTTGCTTATAAATAGGTCACGTCACGTAGATACGGTTACGATCAACACAAATAGCCATTTGCTTATATAGCTAAGGTGATTGAGCTAGACAGCCAGGCTGCCCCGTGTGATCCAGCTCAAAAAGAGCTGAGCCTCCTTGATGAGTCCTTGTCACAACTTAACGATCAAGGGACTTAGGCATGTCTTGGATTCGATATGAAGATGATGGTCAAGGGCTCAAAGCAAAGCCTGGAAGCATCTGACAAGTAACTTGAAGGATTATGTTGGTACAAATAACATAAAGAATCTCAGTACATATAACATTAAGAAGCATAAAAAAAGAGGGGAACAAAATCTCACCTTATCCAGAAGAACATCATTATCTTCTTGCACCATATTGAGCTGCAATCAAACTTGAACTGATTGCAATTGTGCATGATGCCACAACATGCATGCTAAAAATAAATGTTCTTCCTAGCATAGCTTGAATCTTGATTGCTAAGGAAAGCTTACAAACGGAAACTACCTCTCCAAATTCAGTTAAATAGCGCTCTTATAACATATCATCGCCCTTGCGCTTTGCCACAACAGCTCCAAGAGCATAGACACCAGCCTACCCACACACGGAAGTGATACAACTGCAAGTTAAAAAAATGCTCAATCTGCTATGATAGGAACATCATGATTAGCAAAATTATAACTTCTAAAACCCGATTCATATGCTCTATAAAGGCTAGTTTACAATCAAGATACATTTATGCAATCAAGAAAAGACAATCTCAAGCTATATCAACAGTTTCTATTCAATTAAATAAACAAAACTACATAAATGCCAGTCTAGGATCAAGTTGCATTTCTGCAATTAAGAATATATAATCTTCAACCATGTATCAACATTTTTCATTCAGCTAAACAAACAAAAATACAAAAAACACATAAAATAAAGGGATTACCTTAAGCCATTGGCAGCATAATCACACACCATGATGATCTCAGAGGAAAAAGTAAGGTCTCTCTTACCACTTCTAACCTGATAAGCCTTAAACAACAAAATGGCAGTTCCTAGTCCATCTGTGTAAATGGTATAATCACTAACATGCTTATTTCTACCTCGCGATGACTCCTCCACCACCTCAAATAATGGCCATAACACACAAATAAAAGGTTCAAAGACAAAACAGAGATAGAGAATTAGCAAACTTAGAAAGATTAAACCTTTTTTTGTAATGTCCATGAAGAGTATATTCAATATAGATATTTAGTTTACATTTTCTGTGAGTTTGTTAGCAATTAGATTAGTTAGGATCCAACTTTAAGCTGCAAGTTGATTAGTTATTTGTTGATAGCTAGCTTCTATATATATACAACATGTACAGAATCCGTGGCTACGATTTTCCAACTAATCAGATACCAGAACATTGTTCCTCCTAAAATCGTTTCCATCAGTTTTTCCTCTTCCATTCGGTTTGAGATCTGAGCTGATTTTCAGCTATCATTCACGGTATCAGAGCATTCAGGATTATGCTTACTATTTTTCTTTGAGATTCTGCTTCTGAAAATAAGATGAGTACCTCCAATTTTGCTAACACAGCACCAAAAACAAAGAAATCAAGCTATGTTGTTGATAATGAAGGCTGCTTCAGAATTCATCCCAAATATCCGTTATTCTTCCAAGCCTTCGAACATGCGAGCTTGGCAATTGTGACGTAAAAATTGAATGAGAAGAATTTTTTGGCATGGAGTTGTGGGATAATGATCGGACTGCACTTGAGGAACAAGCTGAAGTTCCTGACGGGTGAGTTTCCTGCACTTGTTAAGGAATCTCCAATCTATGATGCTTGGGGAATAGCCAAATCTACTATGATTAAGTGGATCTTGAGCTCAACGAATCCAGAAATAGCTAGCAAATTTGGGTTTGCTACAAATGCAAAATCACTGTGGAAAGAGATCAAGGAGAGATTCGGCACCATGAACGAACCTCTTTTCTATCAATTGAAGAGAGATATGTGTTCAATTAAGCAGGGAAGTGACTCAATGAATTAGTTCTTCTCAATACTGAAGCATCTGTGGGATGAATTTGATATTATGAGGCCAAAGAAGAGATGTATTTGTAGCAAATGTACTTGCAGGTGTGGATTTTATGTAGATCTAGCTGGAAGTGAGAATGAGGACGAGATTCAAAAGTTTCTCATGCGACTTAATGATGAGTATGAGGTCACAAATAATTAGGTGCTCACTATGGATCCTTTGCCATCTGTGAGCAAGGCCTATTCTCTCTTTGTGCAGGTTGAACAACAGAGGGAAACTCAACTGAATTATGTCAATGTGATTGATAATTCTGTAGTGTTTATCAAGACTGTGAATCCAGGACAAGGAAATGCTATAAGGTACAATCAGAGGAAGATTGAAATTGAAGCTAAGAAAGCTTTCAAGTGTGAGCACTTTCAGAGGAACGACCACACTAAGGATACGTTCTTCAAATTACATGAATATCCTGAATGGTGGAATGAAGACAAAGAAGGAGGAGAGGGATAACCAAAGTTTGTTGCTAATGTTGTGTATCTGGTCAGAATGAAAGATATAATAAAGATGGTCTATTGGATTTGGGAGTTACATCAGTTGCTAACGGAAATGTGCAGTCATTGATCACAACTATGATGAAGATGCAACAATATCTTGTAAAGAGAATTACATGCATTTTAACTCCTTTTCCTATACTTGTCTCATTCAGGACCTCAGGACTAACTCAGTTATAGGGGTTGCTGATGAGGCTAATGGAATTTATAGTGAGCCAAAGATCTTTTGATTCAAAAGCAATAATTTTATATAGAAGAAACCACATATGCAATAATTATGTACCTTTACTATTATGAAATTGAATGATGTAGAGCTTCAGATTTTACACAATAGATTAGGCCATCCATAATAGATTAGGCCATTCATCTTCAAATGTTTTGCAGCATTTACATCTACCTAATCTTTGTAAAAGATGTGTAATCTATCCTCTTGCTAAGTAATGTGGAATTCTTTTTTAGTCTTCTTCAATTACTTCACAGAAAGCCTTTGATTTTTTTTTCATTTAGATCTAATGGGTCCTTATGAAGTTATAATTATACATGAATCAAAGTATTTTTTACTGCTATTATTGATTTTACTAAAACCCCTTGGACTTTTTTACTTAGATATAGTCAAAAAAAATTCTAAACATGATTAGTACTCAATATGATAAATCATCCAAGAAAATTAGTTAAGATAATTGATCTGAATTCACTGACAAAGAGTGTTAAGAATTATTATAAAAAAGAGCTATATTACATCAGAAATCATGTACATATACACCTTTAAAAAAATGGAATAGTTGAAAGAAAACATAGACATTTACTTCAAGTAGCTAGATCATTCATGTTTCAATCAAGTTTACCTACTAAGTTCTATGGAGAATATATTTTAACTAGCTACATATGTGATAAATAGATGACTATCTTCTGTTTTAAAATGAAAAACACCTTATGAAGTATTGTTCAATAAATCTCCTGATTTTTCAGTTTAAAAGTTTTTGGATGTCTTCGCTATGCTACTTATATTTTACCTCATAAAGATAAATTCAGCCCAAGAGCTTTTCCTTGCATATTTGTAGAATATAGAGTTAATCAAAAAGCCTACAAATTGTTTGATTTAGTGCATAATAAGATGATAACCACTAGGGATGTTTTGTTTAAAAGAATCAATTTTTCCTTTTAAATATAATTTTCCACTTACATTCCAATTAAAGGTTTCATAAATAGAGATATGTGCATTTTTTATTCATTCCATGCTTTTCCCATTATATGTGATCAAAATAATTTGGATACAGATTTGAGTAGTTTTCTAAATGACATCACTACTGATTGCTCATTGCAAAATACACCTAATAGAAATCATATGCATTAGTCAGGAACATATTATGATTCATCATATGATTATTAGAAACCTAGCCCACCAACTGCTCAAACTGATTTAACCCCTCCTGATCATAACCCTTTACTTTTTCACACCACTGATCATGTACCACAAAACCAAATTATCAGCCATTCTTCTTCCCAATCAACTCATCCTGATCCCTCATCACGAAACTACCATCTAGAAAAAGCACCACAACAAAATTACAGCCAAAGTGGATGCATGATTTTGTAGTAAACTCTGCTCATTTATTACCACCTTTCTCCACTGCACATGTAGCTTTCTTAGCCAACCTATTGGGGATTCAAAAACCCATTTCCCATAAGAATGCTGGCAAGAATAGGTAGTGGTTGAAGCTATGCAAACTTAATGCCTTGGAATCTAATGACACTTGGGAACTTGTTAGTTTCCCATTGGAAAGAGAGCAATTGGCTCTAAATGGATATACAAGGTGAAGTATAATAAGGATGGTTCTGTGGAGAGATTCAAAGCCAGGTTAGTGGTAAAAGGATTCACTCAAATAGAGGCCCAAGACTATTATGATTCCTTCTCTCCATAGCTAAACAAGTTACAATCATACTCTTCTTACCCATTGTTGCAACACGGTCTTGGCACATTCATAAAATTGATGTGAACAAAGCCCTTATGCATAGTTTTATTCATGAAGATCTGTATTTGAAGCCACCTGATGGATATTTGAAAGCCAAATTTGGGCAGGTCTGCAAGCAAAAGAAGTCCCTATTTGGTTTAAAACAGGCATCCAGACAGTGGAAGGCTGAATTCTCTAAGCATTTGGTTGCTTATAGTCTGATTCAATCCAAAAATGACCATTGTTTATTCTTGATGTCTATAGATTCAATCTGTTTGGCCTTAATAGTGTATGTGGATAATAGCTTGATAGCCAGTAATTCCGAGCAAGCTATTACTGATCTCAAGCATTATTTACATAAACTATTCACTATAAAGAATCTGGGAAGGGCAAAATACAATATGGGTAAGGGTGGCAAATAAACCTGTAACCCGTCGGTCAAGTGGGTTGTATATTTTAAATCCGGGTGGATATGGATTAAATGAGTAATGAGTTAAATGAGTCAAATGGGTAGAGAAAAATATGGGTCAGACGGTTTGAGTTTGTAGGTTGACCGCGAGTTTACCCATATCGGTTGAAACCTGCGGATTTACCACACGGGTTGTTAAACTTAGCTTCGGCACGATATTCTCCTGTCTGCACCATATTTCCATCGGTAGCGACGGAGGTGAAGGAGCACTAGACGTCCGTATGAACCACCAACAGCTGGAATGTGTTCGATTTCAGATCATACATGAGCAAGTGTGCGGTGCAGTTGGCGGGATGTTGTCGTCAGTGTAGCAGCATTTTCCCGCAGGCAAGAAGAGGTTCGACGGGCCGAAGTTCGTTCGGTCGAAGATCACCACCTAGAAGTTGTGGAGAAGCTACATGTGCATGACGGAGACGCCGGTGTTCTTCTGCAACCACATCCCACCGGGAGTCGCCGTCGGAGTGAGGTCCGCTTCCGCCGGCGGGGAGTCAAGAAACAGGGGAGGCATAAAAGGCGAGTTTGGAATCGCCGGATTTTCCATCTTGGATCTTGTTACTACGATCATCATGAAAATCAAGATGAAATGCAGGTATTGTTATTGTAGCGCCATTTCCTGATGATCAAACTGTGAAAAATGCACTTTTGTTTTTCATGAAAAACAGGGGAAATTAAGGGAATGTGGGAATTAATATTGCTTGTGGTATTAATGTTCAGATTTTTTGCTTTGTGAATATTTTTTGGAGTAAAGTGTTAAAATAACCATACCTTTAGGCTGAAAGTGTCAATATAACCCTGTAAAACGAGAAAGTGTCAAAATAGCCATAACTTTCTGATGTATGTGCCAATCTAACCCTGGAAGCCATTGATTTCAATAAAAAACACCGTAATTTGCCGGATTTTAAGGACATGATGAATTTACCCATGAATTAAAAATAAAGAAATAAGAGTCTTTTCCATTTTTCCCTTAAAATCCAGTCAATTCAAATGTTGACTATTGAAGTCAATGGCTTCTAGGGTTAGATTGACACATACTTCATAAAGTTAGGGTTATTTTGGCACTTTCGCATTTTGCAGGGTTATATTGGCACTTTCAGCCTAAAGGCAAGGTTAGAAAAGTATTTAACCCTATATTTAATTAATTTACATTATATAAAATTAAAATTAAATGAACTTTATTTATATACAATTATGTTGAAGTGTGTTTGAGTTAAAAATAATATGATCTATTCCTTATATTCCCTCCATCTCACCTTAAATTGCACAATTATGCTATTCAAGAAATATGGCTGACCGTTAATATATTCACCAATGTATAATAACGGCAGAATGATATTCTTATACAGAGCATTCGGCCCATCAGGCTTTGAACCCTTGAGTTTCGGCTCAGGAACAACACTGTTCAAATAACTTTCTAAATTTGTAAGAGTTGGTTGATACCTTAACCAATATCTTGTTAACCATTGTCCTTTGCTTCATACCACTGAAAAGGGGGTGGTAATTCATGTCAGATGCGGGTTGATAGGTTAGCAGGTCATGAATTCTCAACTATAACTTAACCTATATAATTACAGGGGTAATTTGGATCGATCGCCCTTAAAACTCTAATCTATTTTGCATCAATGCTAAACCCATTGTTTTTCAGGATAGCAGTTCTGGATTGATGGAATGGATCGAAGGTCAACTTTCTTCAGCCTCAACCCATCCCATTTAATTAAAAGAATTAATCAGATCAAGCTATTAGACCTACAAACTCATTTAACATCAACCTCAACCATTAATGTTTTCCATATTGTTATCAAATTTCCGATCGTATCACTGACCCCCTACTACAAGATTCATGCACTTTCGGCCCAACGGGCTTCTAAGCTTGAGTTTTCTACTTAGCGATCTTCACTAATCAAATTAATTTTTAAAATTTGTAATGGTTGAGAGTTAAACCGATTTCACTGCTAATCAAAACTATTGACTTCATACCACCGGTTGATTGGATTCGGTCAGCGTCACGACATAATGAAAAGGGTAGAAATTCGTATCAAGTTAGGATTGGTGGATTAGAGGATCTATGATTCTCAACTACAGCCTTCCCAATAGGGTGCACTTTGGTTGAACAGTTTAATCCGTTAACCTATAACATCAACACTAGCTTATTAATTTTTCAAGTTTGCAGTTTCAGGTCAATTTCGGATTGGTGGATTAGGAGGTCAATATTCTTCAATCTTAATATAAAATATTTATTTAATCAGATCAATTGAATCGATGCATCTGACTCGTGAATTCATTCAACCACAACCCTAACTGCTAGTTTTTTAAATTATTCGGGATGCTTTGAAAATTGCTAATCCTACTCCCAATCCTCTACTACTTAGATTCATACTTTGAAATATTTGATAATTTGACAGCAATGTAACTCTTTTATTAAAATCTGGATGAGGGCAAAAATATTTTGAGAAAAGTTCCTTTATAACAGTAACTAATTGACATAAGTGTCATTAAACCTTTCAGTGTTCAAAAGTGGCTATATAACCCTAGATTGATAGTGAAAGTGCAAAACTACCCATTCTGACTAATTTTGGATGGAATTATGTGAAATTGTGATTTTACCCCTATATTAAAAATTGTAAATTGACTGTATTGCCCTAAAACTTAATTATCTCATTCATTCTCTTCTCCGCCGTGTTGAAAAAATCGATGTCGAGCTTCTCTTTCCTTCTCTTATCTGTCGTGTTGAACAAATCGACTCCAAGTTGCTCTTTCCTACTCTTCTCCGCCGTGTTCTTTCCTGTTATTGTCCCCGTGTTGAACAAATCGACATCGAGAGGAAGAGCTTCAACGCCATTGAGCTGAAGGGCTTCAATGCCACCCCTTCAAACCTCAAATATACGCATCCAAATTTCAAATATACACCGACAGTAGAGTCTCAAGTCGATGCCGACTCCACTCTGGTGCTGGCGAGCGGTGGAGTCTTCAACTCGATGCCGCGGGTTATGAGATGGTCGAAAAATGATGACACGAGAGGTGGATGAAGGCGGGTGGAGTGGGCCAGGGTTTCGACGAGAGGTGGATGAAGGCAGGTCGGTGGTGGTGGTGGTGGCCTGGCGGTGGACATGGTGGTCTTGAGGGAAAAATTGTCCTAACATTTATAGGTTTTAGCTCAAGAGGTATTTTTGTCATTTTACGTTCGGTCAATGCTGGTCAACGCCAGAAATAGTGTTTTAGGGTTATATTGGCACTTTTGTCACTTAGTTAAGGTTGTTTTTGCTCTGAAAATTATTGAGGGTTATATTGTCACTTACTCAAGTAAGTAGGGTTATATAGGTATATATCCCAAATATTTTTGAAATGCGTGTACAATTTTTCAGTAATTGATGACGGATGAAGTATGACAAAGTTTTTGGAAAACACCATTTTTTCATAAAGTTTATGGAAAGACAGGGTTTAATTAGTTTAATGAAAAGGTAAAATGTTTTAGTTGCAACATTAATTTTTAATTATGCAACGTGCATTAGTTATAAGATTTATGACCCGGTTAATGCAACCCAAAAATTTAATTTTAATTTATAGTTTAAAACTTAGTTTTTCCATAGTTTATGTAAACACCGTCTTTCAAGAGACAGACTCAAGAAGTAAAATATCAGCACATGTTTCATATAAATTCAGCTTTAGTAAGAGATAAGCTTCTCATGGATTACATATAGCGTATATATCTACATTGATCAAATATCTAAATCTTTGACTTAAAATTGGATT
>JAUOBV010110350.1:0-12920 GCA_032360425.1 Rubia occidens | reverse complement strand
TATACCCAAAAACAAATGAAGCATATCAAAAATAAGGAATTTCATACCTTGCTTCATTTTCCCTGCTAACTTTCCCAATCCCAAGAAGAGCCATAATGTTAGGCTACCCAATCAACCAATTTTTCAACCGCAACCTTATGAATCCAACGCTGGCAAATGAGTAGAGAGTAACAAAATTTCATTTTCTTTTCTCTCTTTCTCTCATTTTTCCTAGGAGCCCTTTTGGGTTTTCATCCTAACCACACATCATGTTTCTTAGGCTCAAATCTCACCCACATTTAGCCTCCCATTTTTCTAGGCCCCCCTTTTGGGTTTTCGACCTGTTTGGGCCCTCGATGATTCCTAAATTTTCCTCTCAGGTTTTCAGCTTAGCGGGTTTATTTTTATTCTCTCCTTTTGTTTTTCAAAATTTCCAAAAGCAATGGATTTATCCATAAGGTCCATCGAAAAAAATAGCATAAAGAAAATCTAAACTATCAAACATCCTAAAATAGACCATCCCAAAAGAAACAAATAATCTGAAATGAAAATGAAAAACAACATCCGAAAAGCAAGACAAAAACAAGTGTCTCAATAGTGCCAAACTACTCCCTCCTCACACTAGAATCCTACATTGTCCTCAATGTGGACAAAACATGGCAAAAACACAATACAAAACAAAATAGGGAAAATGAAATGGAGAAGTGCTCACAATCCGTGATGTGAGGAGGACCACCATCTCGGTACCTCTGCTGGTACTCGGCCAACCATGCCTCATTCCTCATGCGTCGCTCCCTGCACCTCGCTGTTCGGGGATCCTATCCAGTGGGGCCACCAGCTGTGCTCGCATATCTCATATTACAGATACGAGGTGGTGAATCTTCTCATCCATGTTCGAGTCTGCCGAGTGTTACCGTGACTGCTATGCATTGGGTCTAGTATCATCAGATCTGACATTATCAGATCTGGCTAAGGGCGATGCGGAGAGGGCTGTGGTGACTGAAGCTGCATCGGGTTACCCTGTTATGGACCCATAGCAATGGGAATGGCACCCTCATTGGAATTAATAAGGAGGTTTCTAAGCTCCCGCTCAAAACCCCTGCTGCACTCCTGATCTGGTTCGATCGCCAAATCTGTCACCGGTGTGTCTTAATTCAGCTTTGTACGTGAGGCCTGTGGGAGCTTCATGAAAAGAACGCTTCTAGCCCTGTACAATAACTGGAATGATCGAGGATCAGTGGTGGTCTTGATCAGATGAAAGTTGACCATACAGGTCCATGTGATGCGACATGATAATCCTCAACTGAGCCGCTGTAGGACATCCGGTAACTCAACTCCCAAGTGCTCAGCCAGGAGTGTAATCTTGCCCCAAGTCGAAATCTCCCCATCTTTCTTCTTTGCTACCTCCAAGATCCTCTCAACCCACAATGTTGCCCAATCCAATCCCTTCCCTCACTAGTCAAATCCCATAAAAATTGGATCTCGTCATTGGGGACATTTGTCGCATTAGCACGACAAAAGAGTGTAGAGGAGAGGAGGCGGGGCACATACCGCAACCCTGGATGAATGATACTGTTGTTCTTGTCCCGGATATTACGAACCTTCCAGGTAATAGCGTACTATAATAGGAAACTCTTCTCCATCGTGGGTGTGCGTCCGGATCAAGCCTAGCCTGGATCTCCACGGTGTTCCACCCGAAAGCCACCTCGATGTCTTAGAGGGTTATCTCGTAGGAGCGGTCATTCAAGTGGAAATGAATGAACCTCTCGCAAAGCAAATCATCCACCTCAGTGTACATCTTAACTCTGGAAAGGAACTCCAGTGAATACCTCAAATTTGTCGGTGCTCCTCACGATAAGAAACCTCCTAGGCCCCCTTTCTCAAGCAGATATTATCGGCTTCTTAAGCTGTAACGTAACCAGAGATGGTTCATCGGTGAAGATGGTCTCCTGAATATTTTGGGTGGATAAGGTGTCCTACCTTTGAGCATAAGTGCCGATGATCTGAAGCAATCCTTTTAAATGGTCAGGGACCGGTGGTGGTGCAGGCTCAGCTGCTGGAGAAGGAAGAGGAGGAGGTGGAGGTGGTGCAGACGGACCTGCTCTCGCTTTCTTCTTCGGGATATGTCTTTTCAATACAACAAACACGTCAGAGGCACAGGGAAATAAAAGATGCAATAATCACTTGGATGTTATTTCACAAGACAATATTTACACTAACTAATATGCAACCTGTAGCGATCAGCAAAATGCATGCAAGTCCATGTGCATATGACAGCAGTAAACATAATTGTAACTATACTATGCTAAAATAATGAAGTTATGCACTCTACGTAAAACTAAAATAAAGTCACAATGTAGCCAAATGAAACTAACCTAATGAAAGATAAACTATAGAAAATCCTAAGGCAAATTGACAGCTAGAATAACAGCCAAAATTATAGTTATAATCAAAATAACAACCCATTTACATCACAAAGGCTAAGCCAAATTGCTGGTAAAATCACAGCACAATTCATCACAATTTACAGTCCAAATCAGGATAACTAATATCAGCTACAGTCAAAATGACAGTCCTAGAATAACTGTCCGCAAGCACAAGGACAGCCCCAAATCCTAACCAAAATCATAGCCAAAAATTCCATAACTAATATCCCACATCATCCATATCAGTCCAATAAACATATTTACAAACATCAATTCACAAAACTCATATTCACATTAATCAACAAAACTAACATTCTTCAAAATTTTCTAAGTTATCACAAATCATAAATTCGAAGTTATAAATCAATTAAAGAGTATAGATTTAAAGAATATTACCGAATTAAAGCTAAAAACATGGAATTGATGGAACCCACAACAAAATTGGCCAAAAATTTCTAAATTCCCCCCAAAATCTATGGTTTTTGGGGATTGGGTTGATTTGTGGGGATTTAGGATGATTGGGGTGGAAATATATGATAGATGGGTGAGGGTGAGTGATCTGGCGGTGTTTATGCTTCATTACGGCCGAGTGTGGTGGTGGAGAGCGGCGGATAAGACAAAAGGAAGCGGCGGCGTGGTGAAATGGGCAGAACTGTTTGTTCTGCCCATCTTTTATAATAATACTCCTAGTGTTGTGAGCACGACAGGGATGTCGTGAGTCGCAATGTTGGACCAAAAATAATATTAACAGTTATCCTGCATCATGCTCGCGATGGGTGCTGTCACGACTAGTTAATGTTTGGGTCTGGAAGTTACAAAATTGTGAATTCTTACTAGATTTCCATCGCGCTCGCAACAGGTTCGTCACGACTCACGAAAGGTTCATTGTGACTCGCTACGATATGTCGCGAATTGTGACACCTTTATTGTGCTCGCGAATGTTTGGAACTGGAAGTTGCAAAATTGCCCGGTTAGCCGTGACTCACGATGGAGCTGTCGCGACTCGCAATGGTTCCTTCATGCTCACGACAGACAGGATTCTTCATCCTTGAAATATATTCAAAATTTACTAACTTCCAAGCCTTTCTCCACTTCCATTTCCTACAAAATCATATCAAAACGCCACCGTAAAAAAGACAAAGCAAAATGACGAAGAAAACATCGACAGAAATTAAGATTGAACAAAAATCATTGGAAAATCCTTAATGACTCTTTGGATAATCAAAACCAAGTTTATTTAACATCGTCGGTATGACTTATGTTACTTCTTGAAGTTTACTCACACGAACTGGAAGGATTTACTTCTTTTCCTCTATCTGGCACAAAACATGGGGGATCCACCTCATCCTCTATCAAGACTTTCTGCACATAGCTCAGTGCGTCCTCATTCTCTCTTAACATGTGCAGTAGCATTCCCATTTGGTCCATGTAAATCTCAATTGAAAGAGCACTTTTAGTTTTATCTCCCTCTCCCGGAGATGAACATTTAAGCATTTTCTGTTGTGGTTTACACTCTTCCACCGAACTCGTCTCAAGAGAAAGAGGGGGACCTACATGTTCAAGCTTTACCTTGGACACCAAGAGAGTGCTGGAAGTTATTTCCCCATGAGAATGTTCACCATTGTTTTTGTCCTTTATGTTAGTACTAACAACATTTGCAATCACAGCATTATCCATGGCAACAATTGAGGAGCTACCATTGGAATCAAACACATCTTGCTTTACATTATCAATAAAATTAATAGCTTGGCAAAAATGGTATCTACTATGATGAGCAGTAGAATTGTTTGTGTCAAATTCCATTTTTCACCCATTGAATTCCATTGTTAATGTTCCCTTATGCACACCAATTATTGTCCTTGAAGTTGTTTTAAAATGGTCTACATAACAGAATAAGTGTATCATGATTATCATTCTCTATATCAAGGATATAAAAATCAGCAGGGAATGTCAAAGAATCCACTTTCACCAACACATCTCTCACAATACCTTTTAGGTATGTGCTAGAGTGATCGCCTAGTTGAATGACAACCCCGGTTTTGTGCTAAGTGCCTAGGTCTAGACTCTCATACAAAGATTATGGTATCACATTAATAAAACCACCTAAGTCTAGCATGGCATTGTTACCACAGTTCCCTCATATCTCACAAAGAATTGCAAACATTCCTAGATCATCACATTTAGAAGGTAACTTCTCATCAAAAAGGGTCGAGACGGTCTCACTTTTTCCATTCTTCTTTTTGCTTTGCATTTTTTGTTTCCTATTAAGTGTGCACAATTCTTTAATGAATTTAGGATAATTAGAAATATTCTTTATAGAGCTCATGAATGGAATGTTCCCCTCACATCTGTGAAAGTAGATGTCTTTGATGCCACCCTCGGTCCTTCCTTCCATCAAGGCTTTCGGAAATGGTGGTTCCAGTTCATAGATAGGGAACTCTGACCCTTTGTACTTCTTGTGTAGAGGGGATGAGGTTTCAGGATTCGATCCAAGCCTTGGCACAAAGTTCTCTTCCTCCACTTCTTCTCCTTCATTCCTTTTCTCATCAACAATTTCACCGAACTTCTTCTCCTCATTTTCTCCCATCTCAACCATCCGTTCAACAAAAATCATGCCCTGGGCTCTTCCACTTCATCACCAACCTTCAATGAGATAGCACTCACATTTGGACGAGAGTTGAGCTCCGGCTGCGAGGGAAGTTTTCCCAAGTCTCTAGCCTTTATTCGACTCAAGATTCGAGCCATTTGGCTCATTTACATCTCTAATTTTTTTATACTAGAGTCGATCTTTTCTTGATGCTTTTCATTCTTTTCCCCACACATTGTCAACTTCCTAATAGCTTGCATGATCTCTTGGTTTGAAATCCCTGAACTTTCACCTTGATTATGGGGCTTATCACCAAGCCTGTGATATTGTGGTTACGGTGGCCGGTATGGTTGTTGAGGAGGGAAGTAGGGTTAATTATTTTGGCCACCTTGTACATTCCCATAATGAAGGTTTGGGTGGACTTATTTGATTGCATTATAAGGCCGGTTTTGATACCCTTGGCCTCTTTGCCACCCTGCCACCCTATGACACTCACTTCTTCCACATAGTCATCCTGCAAAGTGGGACATATGTCCGGAGGATGCGGAAATGAACAAATATTGCAAGACTCGACATGAGGTTTTGCCCCAGATTGAGTCATTAATGCCTTAACTATAGAAGCAAGATTAGACACTTGGTCTTCAAGTTTTCCATGGTTGGAAGAGGAACTTACATTATTGGGATTTTGCCTCCTCAAATCGTCCCTCAAGCTAAAGTTTCTCGACTCCTCGGCTAACTCCTCATAAAGGTCCATAACTTCTGTAGCGGACTTTGTCCCAAAGGAGCCACCACATGCTCCCCTCACTAGCCATTGGTCTTGATCAAGAAGACCATTGTAGAAATAGTAGACTAGATCCCCATCTGAATAGCCATGGTATAGACAACTTACGAGAAGTTTCTTGAACCTCTCCCAATAGTCGTAAAAAGACTCATCATGCCATTGGATGATATTGCTAATGTATTTATTCAAAACGGAGGACTTTGAGGCCATGAAATACTTGGAGAGAAACTTATTCTTTAACTCGATCCAAGAAGTAATGCTCCCAGGTGGAAGATAGTGAAGCCAATCTCTTGCGGCATCTCGTAAGGACAATGGATGGGCTTTCATCATATAGAGCTCCCCATTAAATCCATTAGGAAGCATCCCACTATACACTATATAGAAATCAAGAAGGTGCTTATTTGGGTCTTCCCATTGCCTACCAAGAAAGGATGGAGCAAGTGAATCAACCCGAACTTCAATTTAAAATGGCCATGAGCTCCAACCGCCGGGTATGTGATGCACATAGGTTGGTGCTCAAGATTTGAAGCCATCGTCTCCCACATTGGAACTTACCTCACCTTAATGTTCCTCTCAAGAAGGGAGGATGTTGAGGTGCTTCTCCCGGAATTCCACCTTCTTGCTCCTTATGTTGATCCATTGAGGTAGAAGATGTCACAAAATGGTCACTAGGAGAATTGATATTCAAAATTTCCAATGAAAGTCTCCTAGCCCTCTTTAATTTCAATTCCAACTCAGGGTCGTAGTGTAGGGGTTCTTGTGATGATCGAGTACGAACCGTACACCAAGAACTCGAACAATACGTCTCTTGGCCAAACAAAGATCAAATAAAAACTAAATAGAAATAAACTACCAAATATTCACAAATAGCACATATTAATATAAAACATGCTTAAACAACTAAAAATATACACCCTGGCACCGGCAGAGGCGCCAAAATTTGGGAGGTCATTGTCGTACCTCTCAAAGATACTATTTTAAGCCCTTTTTCTTACTTACTACAATTAGGTAGATAGTGGCAAGTTGGGGTCGCCCACAGAGACAAGGGATATTCCTAAGTGTTTGCCCATATAATGGTAAATACTACGCTACATATAGATATATGCATATGTATAAAAGCACATGAAAAGGGGGGTTTGTATTGGTGTTCTAAGTTAACTATTTAAAGACAAGTTACACTATCAAACCATACAAATATACTAATTAAGAAATAAACACTAAAACGATGTTAAACATGAATTACGGTATCTCGGGGTTAATTAACTTCTACTTCCAAGCCTTCTATCTATCATTGAACATATAACCTATTCAACACCTTTACTACTTTATGTGAAGACAAATCTTCCATTCTTCTTCGATAGTAGTTTACATGAGTGAACTCAACATCTCAAGCTAAACCTCACTAATGACCCCCCTTTTGTCGTTTAATGCCTAAAGGTATCCTATTAATGGCATTGAGTTCAAAGAATCAACAAGCTTGGTAACACTTATAAACACTACACTGTGTCTAAGCATTGAACCAATTCATGTATTTATACAAAATTAGTCAAGAACGTTCGACGATCATTAACTTATCTCATTTGCTACTCAAATAAACATGACAAAGAATTCAACATTATCACATCTACCTAGCACTTATCAAATCACCAACAACATTAGAAGCTCTAAATTATCTTTTGAATTTCATATCAAAGAAGGGAGAATTAGCAACATTCTCCAAACCTTAACACATAATCATACAAGAAATTCATATACTCAAATTTCCAATATCATAAATGAATTCAACAACCCATTTCAAGACAGTGATGCACAATAGAAAAGCATTAAATAGCTTACAAATAGATCTCAAGACCGTGTCTTGGAAGCCTAATCAATTTCTCCCAAGGTTATATTTAGCTACTAGAGTTCATACTAATTAATAAAAGAAAATAAAACATGATGTCAAGAAGGATTTAAGGTAGAAAATGGAAGAAACCCTAGGGTTTTTGCAGCAGAAGTCGGGAGAGAAAATTTGGAGAAGAAAGAAAAAAGTGATGAGTATTTATTGTACAAAAATCCCAAAAAGTAAGTCTGGGCAGATGGCCTTCACGACTCGCAATACTGGCATCGCGACTCACGACGGCCAGAGTACTCTGCCCTCAAGTGACTTCTTCTCTTTGGTCTTCAAGCAGTTGTCTGCTCTTCCTCTCTTTGGGTCTTCAAAATTCTTCATGGTCTTTAAAATGGAGTCTTCAAATCTTCAACAATTACCTTGTCTCACGGAATACTTATTACTAGTGACAAAAGCACTAAAGTCACTCTTAACTCTAGTGATAGGATTTCAAGGTAAAATAGAGTATTGAAACCACGAGAGCCTACCAAAATGAGTATAAAAGATCCCCAAAAAATTGTATAATATAGACACATCAACACGTAATTCTGAATTGGTGATCTCCTGCTGCAAAAAAATGAAGCAAGCCTAGCAGAAGAAAAATGAAAACTAAGCCAAGAGTGGGAAGGCCCGTAAAAGATAGCAAAGGCGAACCGATCTAACTGCTAGGAGTTGGGAAGATTGGATGGCTGTAAAATCCCCCTGACTTGGCATGTGATCAACCTAAGAAAGTTTTATGTGTAGATCCAAAGTGGGGGATGGGGAAAGATAAGTTGTATAGGAGCTATGAGACTATAATTGGTGATAATCACATCTTTGTTAAGTTTAGAAGGCAATATTATCACATTCGTAAATTATAAATATCAAAAAGTGGCTTTTAAGGAAACTCTCTTTTGATATTCTTTACTCATATCTTACGAATAATAGTCAACTCTGAACAATCACAAAATAAATATAAAATCTTGTAGCAGCGAACAATCGAGTTTGACCAATCGCGATGCAAGAAGGCAAGAAGTTGTCAGAAAATGATTAACTAAGTTGGGAAACCCAACAAAACAAAGCAATAGATCTTATGGTTCGCACAATACAACCTTTTGATTTTGCAAGCTATAGATCTTGTAAAAAGGAATATATGCCTACAAAAATAGCGACGTAAGTAAGCAATAGATCTTGCAGTTCACACAACATAAGCTCTCAAATTTTCAGGCCTTAGATGTCACAACTTCGTAAAATTACCTATGCGGGCTATAGATCCTGCAAAAAGGCAGATATGCATAAAAAAATAGTGAGAAAAGCAAGCAATAGATCTTGTAGGATTGCACAATATAAACTCTTCACTTTTAAAGCCATAGATCTAGGCCGCATCACTAGGTAAAGGTTTACAACCTTAATTACAAATGCGATAGACCTCGTAGATGAATATACAAACAAAAAGTACAAATGCAAAATCTATAACACCTTATATTAATTGACAGAAAATGAACCAAATTCCAAAACAAAAATTAACATAACATAGGAGTACTACTTGAAACGCTCCAAAAAGAAAATAGAACTTTGAATTAAAGAGAAAAATATCTATGCCTTGATGGGCAAGATGATACTGACGATGAAAAACTGCCACAACGAGGATATTGTTCAGCCTCGCGCTCTTTATCTAGAATATGATCATACCCACATTTCATGCAGAAGTAGGAAGGGCACCATTTTTTAACCCTTCGTTCCATATGACCGAGATACCTTGCAAAGTATGCCTTAAAATTAGTTATTGGGATGAATTCCTTGCGGTCAAGCTACATACTCATAACATCAATAATGTCTAGATAATCCTTGTTCATAGCCCCCAAATTTTGCACTTCATCCTCTAGTTGGAGAATATGTGACTAAAAAAACTTAGAAAGATTAATTCTTTGCTCGCCGATATTCATAGTTAGATCTCCAGGGCCAGTGGAACCACGAGATGATAATGGAAGACCCTGAAGCTTATCTTTGTAATCAACACAAGCTTGTTCAACCTGATGCACATATGAGTCAAGATGATTACACTCAGCACGAAGGTGTTCATTATCACTACGTAGCTGGGTGTTTATAGCGAACTGTTCATCAAACTTACTTTTCAACCTAGATGATGAAGAATAAAGATGATCACAATAATTCTGTTTTTTCTCCAATTGATCCAATAAATCATCAATGCGAGATCATTTTTTATCAATAATCAAAGTCTTTTGATGAGCTTTACAGGCCTTTCTTGCAGCAAAATTCTTAGCCCCCTCTTGCTGACCAAGCATTTTAACCATACTTAACTGTTAACACTGAATAACGTTATTTTATTCACCACAAAATTCTTTCAATTAACGAACAGAGTCTTGTGTGTCCTTCGGAGTATTCTTCTATCCAACTTCCATATCATTGATACTAAGTAGCATATACTTTAGATGAATACCTGACGACCGCGCCCATTCCTAAGTACGGCTAGGAAGATTGAGCGAACGCATGTATACATCGACAGATTCAAGATTGACTAAGCTAGAATGATATCATTGGCCAAAGAATCAATATTATAACCATCAGGTACAAACTTACTACATGGGCATATCGCAGAAGGATATGGAGATGATAAAGAAGTAGAAGTTTTCCATCCAAGATATAAGGGAATAGATTCCGAATTAGAGAAACAGTCAACAGAAACAAGTTCAAGATATTTCTTGGGTAGAGACAGACTAGCTTCACTCAACTTAACAGTGTAAAATGAATTAGAGGATATAAACCCAGGATGACCAGGAAAACAAACATTAGATCCTAAAAAATTTAGATGTTTCAAAATCTTATGGTCGGTCAAAGTATCAAAACTCTGCATATAAATAAATACGATTAGAAATGGAAAAATAGAATAACGATACTAAGTTAATACCTTAAAAAGTGCATACATACATCATAATATTTTTATTAATTACAAATAAAATCGTCTCAAAATTCAAAACACTAGAATCAACTAACATTAGCATGAGTGGCAGTCGATTGCTAGACAACAAGAGTTGAAATCTCTTGGTTTACTTCCTGAGCAACAACAACTCAATTTTCCATGTTTGATTGATGAGCAAAAACCTTAGTATTGGCATTGGCCTCAGGATTAGAAGGAGGCTTAGGAACATGAGAACTTAATGGAAGACCTTGAAAATAATCAACTTCACACTTCTTTAGCTTAGTCACTGAGGGTGAAGAAAGAAGAACAGCGATGTAGGACAACAAGGTATAAGGATGACCATATCAAAAAATTTATTAATAAAACGGTCACTAAGCACAGCCTTCTATTACTCAAACAATA
This sequence comes from Rubia occidens, assembly GCA_032360425.1. Lineage (NCBI taxonomy): Eukaryota > Viridiplantae > Streptophyta > Magnoliopsida > Gentianales > Rubiaceae > Rubia > Rubia occidens. The sequence goes on along the minus strand of JAUOBV010110350.1, from coordinate 1,955 downwards.
CCTCAGACTTAACCAGTTTAGGTAGCTTCTTATCTTTCAAAGTAGGGTTCAGCCCTCGCAGTTCGACTAGAGCCTCCCAGTACCAACATTGCGAGTGGAGGTAGAAACTTCTTCAAATAAATTATTGATAGACTTCATCTTGATAAGCAGATCAACAAGTACTTGATGATACCAAGGGAAGCAGGACCATTAGTCCGCATCTCCTTCAGCTCGGAATGAAGGTTATCGGTTTCCTTCTGACCGGCCAAGGTACGCTCCTCAGCAGAGTGTGCACGCACTTCAACATATTCAAGAGAGACCATCATATGTGGACACTTCTTCTTGGAGGCCTGAAATTTTTCTAAAAGCGAACTGTCTCCCTTAGTGAACTGAGCAACTCATTCGCTAGCAAGCTGAATACTTTCACCAACCATACCATAAAAATACACTAATAAATCTAACAGTTAGATATTGTAATGGGAGAAAACAAAATTAAATCAAATATTATTTTAAAAATCCTAACGAACATACCATTGCCATTGTCTCATGGAGTGAGAGTTTAGACAGAGTAGCAAGTATCGTTGCTTCCACCATCAAGCCATGGCTTCGAGGTGGAAGCTTAGGACGAGAATAACTACTATGCCTCTTCTTCTTAGGAGGCTCGATGACACCGGAAGATCCACCAGATTGCTCCGTTCTCCTTCCTCTTCTAGAAGTTGCCACAACATTTCAACAGTTACTTCAGCCCCTTCATTGGCGGAAGCTTCAGTAATTATCAATTGAGAATTTGTTTTGGCAATATTCTCCTCGGGAATTTCATCGACATTGGCATTGTTAGTTTGAAAAGGTATGACCTCCATTTATTCATTCTCATCATCAAAAAGAAGATTCTCTCTATGAAAAATAAAAGTTTGACAAAAGGAAATGAAAAAATAACAGCAGACGAACACCTTCAATCTAAAAATTAGCAGGGTGAAGACATATAGAAGGTTTGCGGAGTCTTAAAACAAATGCGAAGTTAGTATTAAAACAAACCCCAACCCTAGGAAGATTGGATTTAGGAACATTATTGTTCCGAACTAGAAGGTTCTGTTCGCTCCCACTACCATGTTTTAAATAGAATTTTTTTACGCCAGACACCACATTTATAGGGAAATCCACATACAAATTCACTTTTGGGAACAGCTGGATAAAAGGTGAATTCATCGGATAAGTTTTTCACCTTTCGAAGCTGATATAGACTATAGAATAAGTCAATGGAAAAAAGAACTTGGGCATGCTCACACACAAGATATAAAACAACAATGATTGAAATACCCTTAGGATGAAACTGGATAATGTGACTCGATAATGTTAGAGCAGGTCTAAGATGTGCTAAGATAAAGGGAAAGACATCCCAAATTTAAGATAATCTAGGTAACAGGAGAGAAAACCAGGAGGAGGAGTGTGAACACTATCAAAGTTATCAAGAACTCTAAGCTCATATGAAGAAAAAAAAGGAATTTTTAAAGAAAAAATTCATAGTAAACGGAAAGAATGCTTAGGACGGTAGAAGAACTAGTGACATGGTCAGAATCCTACCCGAAATTGACATCATCAGCAGGGATCTTTTACGGAAGAATCAGCAACTTAGAGGTAGACATAAACTCCTGAGATTCAAACAAAAAAAATCTATCAATCAGAGTTGCAGAACAAAAAAAGAAAAGATATATTCAGGTGAAAGATAAAAAAAAAAAAAAAAAAAAACCAATCAAAAAACATCCAGACCAAGATGGATAAACAAAATTGCCAGAATAAGGACACCGTGCAAATTCAAAATTATAATAATTATCTTAGAAAGGGAGAAGATTAAGAACAAAGAACTTATGCGTTGATGGAATACGACGAGGAGGTGGAGCGATAAAGAGGACTGGAGGAAGAGGAAGAATACAAAAAGGATATGGAATTTATTTTAACAAACTGAAAAGCTGAGGAAT
>JAUOBV010110244.1:0-12921 GCA_032360425.1 Rubia occidens | reverse complement strand
GAGTCTATTTTCATTTTGTCTATGAAAGTAACTGAGAAATGCGGTTTTGAATGGTAGGGATAAAAAATGAGACAACCAATGGATATTAAAATAACTAAATTATTAATGTACGAAATTTCACATAAATTAAATGGAAAAATTAATATTCCCAGCAACAATAATTTTGTTTTTATTCCAATCCCACGTCAAAATAGTCATAAGCAGAAAAATTCAACGACGAACACTATGCAATGAATGGTAGCATGAACTAACTCGAAGAAGACCGTATCCTCAGTAAAAAGGTTTTTTCACTAAGATTGTGCCCAAAACTCTTTGGGGGATAGGGTCTTGATCTTCTTGTTCCACGAGTAGCTAATGTGCCACTCAAATCCATTGAACCTCAACACAACGTGGGTCATCTCACTTGGTAGGAGTGCTACCATGTCCCTTAGGATCTACTGAATCATAAACAAAAAAATACAGTTAGTATGCAATGATTAACAAAATAAAATTATGTTAACAGAAAATGAAATTACATGTATCAAGTAGGACTTACCGTAGTTGGGTTTATCCAAAAGTTCTGCTGCGACAAGATACAACCGAAACGTGGACGATCCATTGGTATGGTATAGTGGTATACATTTATAACCGAATTGTCTCTGGTGCTCCGTGTTGCCTTAAACTGTAGAAAAATAAGGAGCTACTAATTTGCCTTAAACTGTAGAAAAATAAGGAGCTACTAATGATGCATAAGCACCCTAATAAATTAAATATAGAGAATCGAACATAAATCACTCACCTCTAAGTTGGCACAACTAGATTCACCATTGTCAACCATGACTCCTGAGTTTCATGAAAATAAAATAAAATAACAGTAGTAATTGAAAATATTGAATATAAAACAATTCATTGGGATGTGCAAGAAAATTGAGTACGTTCGACCTCGACAATGGTCATGTGAGCAAAATCGCATTTTATGTTTGTCTAAAACAGGTTGATGACCGACACATACGTACGACTTTAGTCAACAGTAGATTATGACCGAAACCCCGATCCACTGGTTACCGACATCGCATTCAAAATAAAACCCTGAGCAACTATGAATGACTAACACGAATAATTGACTCGGTTACCTGTCGATAACACCAAGTGTTGGCCGAAAGGCGATGCATGTGGAAATCCTAAATAACACATTCATCCATGTCAACAAATCTAACACACAAAATAACTAAAAAACATGAATATTGTCATTGAAGAACAATAAGAACATGAAGTTGACTTAAAAAGAAACAAAGATCACAAATTTTGATTCCATGCAAATTATAATTACAATTTAACAAAAAACATACAATAAGGAAATAATATAGTTTGAATACCTCTTTAACTCTGTGAGCGGAGTGAATGAAGGAAGGAGAATGGATGGGAACCCTTTGGAATTTGTGGGAAAGATGAACAGTTTGACGGATTTTAAGGTTGGCTCTCTCTCTCTCTCTCTCTCTCTCTCTCTCTATGTGATGAAACAGTGTCGTTTTGAATCATGGAAAAATCCATCATTAACGTACGATGTTGGTCGTTCTCTCAGTTGGATCAAGAGAATAAAACTACACGATCGACGTCGGCATATTTAGTCTGGTCATTATTTTCTCGACCCACTAACATAATAAATTAGTTCATCGAATAAGCCCTACTATGTTTCTGGTTTAAATAATTATTTCTACTTTGGAACATGAATATTTAAATAGGCCAATTATCATTTCATATTTGAAGACGAGTATAGAGCTAATATTAGTACTTACAAGTCTAACCTTTTGGCATCTATATCAGTTTACAAAAGAAATCAAGCCACGGTTAATTGAAAATGAGTAATGGTCGAACCATTTGGCATCTATATTAGTTAACAAAAGAAATCAAGCCACTGTTGTCCTGAAAAGACTGGAGATCGAACCACTGGGAATCTATAACAGTTTACAAAAGAAGTCAAGCCATAGTTTACCTAACACGAGTAAAGGTCAAACCCGTCAGTTTACGAAAGAAGACAAGCTACGATTGACTTAATAAAGTAAAGGTCAAACCTTTGGGCAGTAATATAAGTTGTCAAAAGAAGTCAAGCCACAGTTGATCTAACACGAGTAAATGTCGAACCTTTGGGCATCTATATCAGTTTACAAAAGGATTCAAGCCACGGTTGACCTAATACAAGTAAGGGTCAAACCTTTGGGAATCTATGTTAGTTTACAAAAGAATTTAAGCCACGGTCAAGACTAAAGGTTGAACAAATAGCCATCTATATCAATTTACAAAAGAAGTCGAGCCACAGTTGACCTAAAAAGACTAAAGATCAAACTGATGGGCATCTATAGTAGTTTACAAAGAATTCAAGCTATGATTGACCTTACAAGAGTAAAGGTCAAACTTTTAGGCATCTATGTCAATTTAGGAAAAAAATTCAAGTCACTGTTGTCCTAACTAGACTAAAGGTCAAACTGAAAGAATGTATTTTCCCATAATGAATGCTTGTATTGCTGACAAGAATAAATAGATTTCAATAAGGAAAGCTAGTGCAATTAAAACTCTAGCCTAGTCAACATGTCTATATAAAATCAATCAAATCTAATCGGAAACTTGATTTACTCTAACACCCCCCTTTAAGAGAATTTTCGGATGCTCAGCGACGTAAATCTTGGACCTGAAGAACTTGTACAATGGGAAAGAGAGTCCTTTGGTGAAGATGTCAGCAATCTGAAGAGCAGTAGAAACATGACCAACGTGCATCTTGCCTGAAGCAACCAACTTTCGAACAAATTGATATGTACTTCGTCCGCTTGTGACTAACTGGATTCTGAGCCAGGAAGATGGCGCTACTATTGTCGCATAACAACAGCGGAGAACCAGAAAGCGGAACTCAAATATCTCGAAGTAGGTGAGTCAGCCAAACAATTTCAGAAATAGTGTTGGAGAGACCGATACTCAAACCCAGTGCTGGAACGAGAGACAATAGGTTGTTTCTCGACACTCCAAGATACCAAGTTTCCACCAAGAAATACATCATAACCATACGTGGATCTGCGAGTTTTTAAGCAACGGGCCCAGTCAGTATTAGAATACCCCAAAACCTCCGAAGAACCGGCAGAGCAGAAAGTAAGACCGAAATGAATCATTCCTTGAACATAACAAAGAATCCAAGTGACTACTGGAAAATGGTCATCACGCAAATCCTTCAGAAACTGACTAACGATGTTAACCAAAAAAAGCCAGATCAGGACGAGTGATGGTCAAGTACTGGAGTGTGCCAACCAAACAATGGTACAATGTCAAATTCCGAAATGGAGGACTGGAGGAGCTTTGTGGTTGCGAACCAGGTACGAACAACATCTGACATCCCGGCACAAGTGAGAATGTCCCTAGCATACTTAGCTTGACTGAGAAGTAAACCTGATGAAGTAGGCGATACCTCTAAGCCAAGGAAGTAATAAAGGCCGACTAAGTGCTTAATAGCAAACTCCTGATGTGTTCGATCAATAAATAGCCGAAGAAGTGTCGAGTCACTGCTTGTAAGGATAATGTCATCGACATAAACTAGGAGATACAACAACAATGAACCTTGAGAAAGAACAAAAAAAGAAGTACACGCAAAGCTACACTGGAACCCGAGCTAAGAAAATATGTGCTTAATCTCTGAAACCAGGCTCGAGGGGCGTGTTTAAGACCATATATGTCCTTTTGCAAATGACAAACATAATCCGGATGGAGTGTATCCTTGTAGCCAACAGGTTGCGCCATATAGACTGGAGTGTCGAGAACACCGCTGAGAAAGGAACTCTTGACGTCCAACTAATGAAGGGGCTAGAAGCACATCATGGAAATGGCAAGAGCTATCTAGACAGTGGATGCTTTGACCACGGGACTAAAAGTGTGGTCAAAGTTCTAATCCTGGAATCTGAGAAAACCCCCATACGACGAGTCAGGCTTTATGACGATCAACTGTGCCATCTGGGAAAAACTTCAGCCAATATACCCACTTGGAGTCAACGACATCCGATGGGCGTGGAAATAGATCCCATGTATGCTGTCCTCGGAGAGCCGCAATCTCCTCAACCTTAGCAATAACCTAAGAAGGATCCTGAAGAGCTGTGTTGTAATTAGTGGGTTCCGACTGAGCAAGTAAGTCAACAAGAAGACCATGAGCAACAATATCTGAGTTATCTTGATGCTGAATAGCTCCACTGGCCGACCTAGTAGTCACCCAATAGTGCGGGGCCAAGGAGGAGATATCGGAGGAGAGGAGGCCGCGGAAAATGCCCATGATGAATTGACTGAACTGGCCGAAGATGACAAGGCCATTGTGGTCGGACAAGCCGGTGGCAACCTAGACAGAGCTTGCTGGTCAGAGACTGGACGCTTGGAATCCATAGTGCAGATAAAGCAGGGCGCAATGACAGACTGATCAGGAATCAACAATAATGGACAACAACTATTATCAGCATAAAGAAAAGCAGAAACATCCAAAGTCGTAAAGGGGCTCAAATCGCCAAAGTTGTGGATGAGACAAAAGGAAAAAAGCCCTTGTCAAATCGAGCATAACGGGTGATATAAATCTTGCAAATAGAAGAGTCAAGGCACCAAAAATCCTTATAATGACAATTGTAACCAATAAAAACACATGGAATGCTCCTGAGAGATAACTCGTGGTCGGCCATGGGACAAACAAATGGAAATACTCGACAACCAAAAGGATAGAAGTTCGAGTAAATCGGGTTTCGCTGATAGAGAAGTCTATAAAGAGATGCACCCTGTAAAACCTGAGTGGGTAATCAATTAATGGTATAAATGGCACTGACAAAAGTGCCATCCCATCTGGATAGAAGAAGATGCGAATGAAAAAGCATTGTAAGGCCCATTTCCGCATTGTCTTTGCTTGCGTTCCACTCGTTTATTTTGTTCTGGAGTATACAGATACAACATCTGATGGTGAATACCTTTAGCAGCAAAGTGAGAACGTAGTCACGTGTTTTTGAATTCCATACCACCATCACTCTGAAAAACCTTAATTTTGGACGTAAATTGATTCTCGACAAGTGCCTCAAGCTGTAAATAAGTGTTGAAAAACTCGGATTTGCAACAAAGCGGAAAAGACCAAGTGAAACGCGAGAAATCATCCACAAATAAGGCATAATAAGCAAAACCATTCTCAGATAAAATCGGGGAGGGACCCCATAAATCACAATGTACCAAGTCAAGGATGTGCGTAGCACATTTAGGGTTCTCAACAAAGCTAACCGATGTCCCTTCGCCATAGCACAAGGGGTACAAATATGCAGTTTAAGTAAACCAGACATCTACAAACTGGAAATGATTGCAGTCGGCACATGACCTAGCCGAGCATACCAAAGCTCGTAAAATGCCCATTCTTTATTCTGCTACAAAAAAGAAACAAGTGTTGTGTCCCCTTTATCCAAAACTCACAGTCCTCCATCAATGTGGTCCCTGCCCACGACTGCCTTGATTTTTTTTCTGAATCACAAAGTTTCGGTCATCAAAAGTAACAAATACATTCAGATCCCTGGTCAACTTACTAATAGACAGTAAATTCTCAGTAATCTCAGGCACAACCAGAACATTAAATAATTTTAAAGTATAAGAAATACAAGAATCACCAACATGCAAAATTTAAATAGAAGCACTTTTACCAACAAAAACATGAGAATTACTAAGATAAGTAATCACACTCTATAGGCCTGATGCTGAAGACGTTATATGACTGGTTGCGCCAGAGTTAATATACTAGTTTGAGGTGCGAGCTGATGGTTCTAACTACATGGAGGTCTAAAAATTTTCAGTCAAATGGGTGTAATCAGAATGAAAATTGTGAGCATTTTATGCCAAGTTGCAGTATAGTGGCCCGAAATACCACACAAGGTGCACTGGGGGCGGCCACGCCCTGAAACAGCCCCAGGAGTGAACTGAGCAGAATCGGCACCAGACCGCCTGCCTCGACGTCCACAAAATCTTCCGCCATAGATGGCTCGTGTGCCCCGCAAGACATTGTCCCTGGGCGGTGCGCGATCCCACGTACGACTGGCTGAGGGCTGTTCACCTGCAGAAAAAGTAACTGGCCCTGTATTTGCTACAAAATGGCCATGTAAATTCTTCAAAAATGCCTATTGGTTTTTCGGCACGAGATAGAACATCGTCATAAAGGGGCGTATGGGAAGAATTAATCAGCGGGCCAGAAAATATTTAAACTTAGGACCAAGAGTAGTTAAAAACCAAATTATTTGATCATCATTTGACACCAGAGAACCCATAACAAACAGCTACTCAAAAATATCCTTAAACTTGAGATGGAGTTCATGAACGGTACCTTTCTTATGTATACTATGAGTGTCTGCACGAAGGGAGAGAATGGTTGAGGTGCTACCATTCTGAAAAAACTGTAGGCGGTAGCACAGTTTTCCCAGATTTCCTTTGATGTTGAACAATATAGTTTCTCGGCAAGAGCCTCTAGAGTGAGAGAAGAGAACATAAGGCTGTATACTCCCTGATCTTGATCTACCCACTGATCTCATTCTGCCTTAGGCATATGATAGGCTTCTTGTGGGTCAACTTTTGCGCCACCAGGAGGGATGGCCGTGATACCGGCAAATATCAGCGTGGAGGAGCTGGCTGTCGGCGGAGATGGAAGCGGCGGGCACAAAGTAGAACCATCGACAAAGGCAAAGAGTTTTTAAGGCTTGAGAACGTAGCCTGCTTAACGTTTCCATATAAGATAATTGGTAGAGGTGAGCTTGATTTGCATCATATGAAGAAGAGTATTGTATGATAATTTTTTGTCCGCCATTTTGGACAGTTGGATGACACCAGGAATTGTGTCGAGAAAGTGAGGGAAGGGAGATTTTTTTTAAGCAAAGAAGAGGGAGGGATGAAGTCCATGCCTAAAAAGAAATAAAGAGGGTGTCGACCCATTTTGGTCTTAGGGTTCTAGGTCTTGGATCAGACATGCTCTGATACCATGAAAGAATGTATTTTTCCGCAATGAATGATTTTATTGCTGACTAGAATAAATAGAGTACAATAAGGAAGGTTGTGCTAGTAGAACTCTAGCCAGGTTAACATGTATATCTAAAATCAATAAAATCTGATTTGAAACTTAATTTAGTCTAACATGAACCGATGGGCCTGTATACTAGTTTACAAAAGAAGTTAAGTCATAGTTGACCTAACACAAGTAATGGTCAAACTTTTTGGTATCTATGTTAGTTTAAGAAAGAATTAAAGCCACAATTGACCTAACAACACTAAAGGTCGATCCACTGGACATCTATACCAGTTTAAAAAAAATATTAAGCCAAAATTGACCTAACAAGACTACAGGTCTAACTGATGGCATCTACATCAATTTACAAAAGAAGTCAAGCCACATCATTTATTTAGTAGAATTGGTCAATTCATTTTGAAGAACATGGCCAACTAGGATTGATGATCAAACTTAAAAAACTTAAAGGTACACTGAAACTCTGGAATAAAACATTATTTTGGGAATGTAACATATAATGTACAAAGGGCAGAAGAAATGGTCCTGGAATTGGAAAACCAATATGATAATTCCCATTCCCCATCTGATAGGGCCAAAATGAATGAGACTAAGGCTAAATTAATTAATACTTTGATAGAGGTGGATAAATTCTAGAAGCAACGATGTAGAGACAAATGGCTATCTGATGGTGACATAAACTTCAAATACTTCCACCACTCAGTTACAGAAAAAACATCGAAGCTTTCCATTAGGAATATAAAGAACTCAGAGGGACATTGGATAGAAGGTGAGGATAATATAGGAACAGAAGCAGTCTTTTTTTTCACAAAATTATTATCCGATGAAAACTCAGATATTTCCAGACAGAACCTAGCCTATCTGCTTTAAGAAATGTCTACAATAGTCACTGAAAGACAAAACATTAAATACATCAAACCTGTATCACTATAGGAAGTAAAATATTTTGTGTTCAATCTAGGAGAATTAAGTGATCTTGGACCCGATGGCTATACAAGATTTTTCTTGGAATCCCCATACCAAGAGGCATAGGGTGCTCATTCATTTCCATAATCCCAAAGGCTCCCAACCCATCACAATTTTCTGAATTTCAGCCCATTGGCCTCTCCAATTTCACCAATAAAATGATGTCTAAGATCATGGTGGAAAGATTAAAATTAACAATGGATTTAATAATATCTGAGGAGCAATCTACATTCCTAACAAATATGGATATTGCTGACAACTCATTCCTTATGAAAGAAACTGCCGGATTATTAGATAGGCCAAGAGAATCTTTAAATATAATTTTAAATTTAGACATGATGAAGGCTTTTAATCGAGTCTCCTGGCCAACCTTAAACTCTTTACTGCTAAAATTAGGTTTTCATGGACAGATAGTAAAAATCCTAATGAACGATCTAAATGCAATATGATGTTTAGTGTTGATTAATAGATCAGCTAAGGGATATTTTAAACCTCCTCAAGATTTAAAAATTGAGGACCCATTAACCCCCTTCATGTTTAACTTAATCATAGAACTTCTCACAAAAAATATCAAAATCTTTTCTTAATTGTGATTCTGGATTACTTTAAAACACTAACAAGATCAAATCAAATCTCACAGCTCTCCTTCGCAGATGACACAACCATTTTCCTTAGAGAGGTAAACAAATATCTAAGGTACATAATGAATTTCTTCCAGATATACCAGAATGCAACTGTTCAGAGGATCAATTTCTCAAAAAGCTTTTTTTTTTGCATGCAATAAACTGAGTGCCAACAAAAAAAATGCGATCAAACTCATCACTGGAATTAGTCATTGTCAATTTCTTTCAAATACCTTGGAATCCCTATTACAAAGGCAGAAAAAAGAACTCCTACTTCAACCCCTTGATTAGTAAGATTGAATAAAAATTGAATAGTATGAAGAATTCTTGGCTCTCTTCTGGGGGTAGAATTGTTTTGATTCAGCATGTCCTATCCTCGATACCTATCTACAATTGGGCTATCAATGCTTCAACCAGCCACACCATCTCAAAATTGGAGTCATTGTTCAGTACCTCCTCTGGGGTAAAGAGGACGAGAAAAATAAGAAACACTGTCACAGCTAGAAGAAGATTCGTAGACCTATTAATCATAATGGATTAGGGATTAGGACTTTACAGGAGACGCTGGATAGTTTCTCATTGAAATTATGGTAGAAAATGCAAATTAGGAAGTCACCAAGGGAAAGATTTATGCAGTCACTCCCAGAAAACCAAAGGTCATCAAAAACTTGGCAAAGATTAAAAAAAGTCAACATACATGCTGAAACCCACTCCCAAATACTTATAGGCAAGGGTCTTTGGAGCTTCTGGGTAGCAAACTGGTTAGAACTAGGGCCACTCATCAATTTTTGGATAGGTGATGAACCACCAAGTTAGGGACATACCCAGGTACATGGATCAAATTATATGTATGCTAGCACCCTATTTCCCTAATGAGTTCTTGCAGGTTTTAGAGTTTCACACTCAAGTCAATTCGGAGGAGTATAAACTCATATGGAAGCCCACAATGACGGGGTAATTTTCAATTAGGTCTGCCTATCATTCATTAATTGGTAGTTCACAGGTAAGTTAGATGCTACATAAAATATGGAACAAGGTAATGCCTCTCAAAATCTCCTTTTTTATGTGGAGGCTACTGAAGTGGGGTTTGCCATTTGATAACTTAATTATTAAGTCAGGCTTTTCTATTGTTTCAAAATGCCCAGGATGCTCTCATGTAGATAATAAGTCACACCTTTTCAACTCATGTTCACTGACACTTATAGGTATTACTCATTGATGGAATTTCCATCAATGCATTTTAGAACCATTTTTGATAGGTGACATTTCTACTGGTGTGTACTCTCAGTTTCGAATATAAATATTTCTTTGTTAATATCAATTCTTTCATTGTTTTTTTGGGAACTCTTGAAATCCAAAATTAGCTTTATCTATGAGTCAGTCAAGATGGATGAGAACAAAATATGGAAAAATATAACTGAGTTCAACATGTTATTATCTCCAGTTCATCCTGTGCCTCGATCTTGCTTCTTTGATATTAAGTTTATATATCTAGGCAATATTCCAAAAATGAAAAAACCCCTAAGAGAATCATATCTGTCAAGTGGGAACCACCCGACCAGGGGTTTAAAATCAATTGTGATGCATCATGGACTACTGATATGAACTCAAGATGGGGGTTTATAATTAGAAATCAACTAGGAAATATAATTTTGGCTGCTCAATCCTCAAAACTGAGTAACAATCAATTGTAGAATGAAATCTTGCAGGTTTAGAGAGTGGATTACAAGAAGGATTCCAGAACATTGCTGTGGAAACTGATTCCCTTCAGGCCTACATCTGATAAAAGGACCAGCCCCAAACCTTGGAGAATGATCACAGAGCTAAGGAAAATTGTGGAGATCGTACAAGCCAACTACATTGCAGTTTCATTTACCTACAGATAGGACAACATGGCAACAAATTTTCTTGCAAAAAATGCTGTGAAAACAGGGATGACGCATGAATATACACAACAATCAATCCCTGAGAAACTGAGGAACATTCTTTTCGCAGATTCTAATTTTCTTGCATTTAATTAGATGTCACTAATGTGGGAGAGGGCAATTAAAAAGCCAAAGAAGATTGTTAAGAAATGCCTTTAAAAATCCAAGAGAACTGCCTATAAATATTTCCAAGATTGAAAATATGCAGCTACCCTTCGGACCATGGACATGAGTTTCTGGAATCGGAAACTCATTTTTTTCCGAGCTCGTAAACTTGTCATTCGGCTCTTCAATAATTTCTACACAATTTCCAAACTCGTGTCTTATTTTCGTTCCCATTTTGTTCAACGATTGCTTCAATTTTGGCCAAATGATATTTATTTTTGAGCTCAAAAATAAATCTGTCCTAGCTGGTTCCGAGCTCGAAAAAGAAGAACTGTACCTATGGTATATGACTTTCATGCTCCAAGTACATTTCCATATTCAGAAAGCGTTTCTAATGTTTTGGTCATAAAATATTTCTATTTATATTTTCGACACAAAAGAAGGCCTCAATCCATAGCAACAACTATAACACAATAATTGATAGTATCTAGCATGTTGATAAAAATATATAAATAACGTTAACCAAGCAATAATCTATAGATAGGGATAGGAAACAATAGGAATCTATTCCACCAGTTCTAAACTTCATTATTTTCTAATTGTGTTGCTTTAGCAATATCCGGATTTCCTAGGGTTGCTGACTGATTGAGTATTAGATACCTAGCCAAAGAATTCCTCGCATTGTTGATATCATCTTGGGTGTAGGTTTCGATTCCTTATGGAAAATCTATCAATAACTAGTTAGAAAAAAAATTAGAAAGCTTAGTTAGATAGGTTGCTAGAAACAATTGTACATGTACCTTGTCAATTTGAAGTAAGTCATCTTTGACTTCTTAAATGCACTCAGTCTCGTATAACATGACGTAATAGCCGCACTCCCAAGTTTGTGCATGTTTCTTATACTTATTTAAAACAACAAAAAGCCCTTAATTAAACTCTTACATCAATAAGTATTGTAAATTGAAAAAAAAATGTGATCATAATTCACCTTGATATCGACCACCTCAAAATTAATTATATTTTTCTCGCTATTGTACTTCATTGCCAAATCCAAAATCTTGACAAATGCATCCGACAGTTGGAAGTGTAGGGGATCCATCCAATACATGCGGTTATAGGCGGGGACAATAAAAATCAATCTCCAATGGTCCTTGAACAAGAAAGTTTCAATTATTTGCAAAGTTTGTGGTTTTTTTTTTCCAGTAAATGAATTGAACAAAGTTTGTGTAACCTTTCGATGTATTGCGCAATGAAACTTTTCTTATCCTTCCGCCCTAGGCTCTTACCAATGTAGTCGATCCTCTCTTGTTTCGTACAAACAATTTCTTGAATCGACATCCAGTCCATCACTTCTTTTGATTATGGGTAAAAAACATGTACCTAAGAAATGTCATTTTATTTATGTAGCCGTGGAGTTATTGAAATAATGAATTAAAATTATAATTATAATAATAACTCATAATAATGTGTAGATGGACATGATCGTTTGATTAACTTTCTCTCATATCCATAGGTCTATAAAATCACTCCAAAACTTAATGATTTCTCATTTGGATTTGAATACACATTCATTTCCCAATAATGGGTTTTCTTAGTTTCAATCATGCGGTTGTAGCCATTATACAAGACCCGTACGAAGCATGGTATCCTTCACTTTGAAGTGTGGTGAGTCTTGAAGGACTTGTGCTCTTGCAATTGGGGGGGGGGGGTTCTAACCATCATGGGTGTTGTGGGCACCAATTTATGTGTTTCTTTGACCGGTCTTGGTGTTGTTTTCATTGGTTTAGGTGATGCAAGCCACGTTTCCTACAAGTGTCTTATACAGGTGCGGCATATATAATTCGATGAGGCTAAATAAGAAACATTCCTCGTGCAGGACCAACCTTCTTGTTTTCTCCGTGTGTGATTGGCAAAGAGGCACCCAACACCAACAGATCCTCCAACAAAACCCTAGAAATACCCTCAGCAATAGGTACAGAGTGATGATATTTCATCAATTCATGTAGAACTCCATTAGCTACTTGGAGTGGTGTACCACCTATGCTTTGATATATATATATATATATGTAGCTCACACTGGAGTTATTTTGACCCGTTCCTACTACTATGCTACCAAAAGGGTAGATAGTGGCAAGTTCGGGATCGTTCATAGAGATTTTAGGAATCTAAGAGCCAACTACACACAGTCACGACCGGGTCATCAATCTGATCACGCGTCAAGAATAATCAGTGTTGGTAAAATGGGTTGGGGGGGGGGGGTTCCGAACACCTC